>UESW01004587.1:91567-135306 GCA_900491605.1 Calamus simplicifolius | reverse complement strand
TGCATACACTCCTGGGCTATAAGGACGTTATCCGAAATGCTTCGTCCTCTAATAAAAGACCCCTGTTGAGGGATGGAAGCATCAATACGCTTAGATACAAGAGTGATGAAAGTCCGGTTCCAGTCAATAGGAATGGATTTGGATTGGAAGGCAATCTGAATGGCGTGAATAACCTTCTGGCCAACAATATCCCAATAGTGGCGAAAAAAGAAAGGCAAACACCCATCAGGTTCAGGCGCCTTGTCAGGCCCTAGTTCCCATAAGGCCAACCTTATCTCATCCACTGCGATCGGCCTGATAAGAAGGTCATTCTCATGTGTAGAGACCTTCTTAGAGGGTGGAACCTGAAAAACAAGAGCCCCATCACCAGAATCTCAGTCCATATGGACTAGAAGAAATGTAATAACTGATTTCGGATGACTAAGATATCCTACTAATAATGTCCCTCCTCATCAACTAATTGCTGAATCATGTTGGCAGCACGATGCTTCAGGGTGGCCTGATAGAAAAATCTGGTATTGCAGTCCTCATCTCGAATCCACTGAACCCTAGACCTCTACCTCCAATAAGTCTTCTGCTGCTGAAGAAGGAAGTAGTGAAGAGCGAGCTTAGCTTAGAGAGAAGTGAGGTAAGCATCAGGGAGACAACCTTCCTAGTCTTCTTTGGTCTGGAGGGTAGCAATATATGCTTCCACCTGCTCTATTTTCCTCACTATGTCCCCAACCTCTAATCTATTCCATCTAGAGAGCCTGCATCTTGCTAACTCCAGACGTCTAGAAAGAAAATAAATAGCATTATCTCTCACAGGTATATGTCAGACCTGGGATATGATGGATGTAGCCGAGGAATTGGAAGTCTAAAACTGCTCAAATTTAAACTGTCTCCATTGATGATAATCAACCTCAGTGGATATCAGAATGGGACAGTGATCGAAGGCAATCCTGAGAAGGTGAGTAATGGTAGCAGAAGGATACTTTTGAAGCCATTGGGCTATGGCCATGGCTCTGTCCAATCTCTCCTAGACATGAGCCAAACACTGGCGATTGTTATACCATGTGAATTGGGGAATCAAAAATCCCAAATCCAGCAACCCAGCTGAAGAGATAAAGGTCCTGAACTCAGAAATTTTCACGAGTCAATAACCTACCTACCACCTTTCTTTTCATTGGCGCTAGTGATACAATTAAAATCACTAGCAATGATGGATGGAAAACCCTGGGCAAGAAGAGAGAGTATCTCTGATCATAAGACATGCCTCTCCCTGAAGTTAGTGCTAGCATATACACCCGAGAGGAGCTAGGGGTCGAAAGTCCTCTCCAAGATAACAAGAGCAATCTTCTGATAGCACTGACGAAAGGTATCCACCTTAATAGTGGTGTTGCACCAAATAGCCACAATCCCTCCAGATAGACCCTCTGACTCTATAGCATAAGAAAGACCAAGATCTGACCATCTGTCTTCTAAATCGGGCTAGGTATCTCCCAATAACCGAATTTCCAAAAGAACATATATATCAAAATTGTGAAGCTGTATCAGTCTCCCAAAACAGGATTGAAAGAAGGTTTTTTAGCTCCTCTAACATTCCAGATTAGAATTTTCATTTACTATTGGGGGGGGGTGGGCCCAACTTGGTCCTCCAATATGCATTATCAGAAAGGTATCCACTAGATAGGGTACCACCCTCTTCCTTCTGAGCAGTACAATCCATCACTTGATTATCCTCTGATTCAGCTCCAGTTCAGCTATAGTCTCTACATATGGGGGGACTCGGCATAGAGCATGGAATCATTGCCCTACCCCTAGATTGCCACTTTAAGGCAAGAGACTACCGACTCATGGCATCATCCCTTCACCTTAGTTAATTGGACCTTGTCCCATATAGGGACTGTACCCTGGCTATAAGAAGTTTGATCACTCCTACTAGCCGAAAATAGGACCCTGAGCTGGGTTCAGAGAAACTGTAAAAGTGAATTTGTCCTTTGTGATATTTGAAGTAGAAGCTACCCCTTTTCTTTCATTTTTCAATTTTGGAGACAATCGGCTAGGATTGGGTCTCCTCGAGCATGGCCCGCTTTAAGGGACACAGCTTGGCATCCATACGAGCCACAGGCCTACCTACCCATTTGTTCGTATCAAGAAGGGCAAATGGATTCTCAGTGGTCAACTTTTGGTTCAGTTTTAGCTGAGGGTTAGAACATTCTGTCTGAATTTCAGCCCTCTCTGGTTCACTGATACCAGCACACAGTCCTTCAATCGGCATGGCTCTATTTCCACTGAAACCCACAGACATGCCTTCAATCTCCTTGTCCCAGCGACAACCAGTTCTGGGACCTTGGCAATTATGACCAGGGCCTTGCCTGATTTTTGAATGCATCGGCGAGCCAGCTTCCGTGGCTCTTACCAGCCATTCGCCGATGGAGTCAAGTGCGGAACTAAAGCCGATCGCGAATCAGCTGCAGCAGAGTTTGGATCAGAATGGGTCTTCTTCTTCTTCAGCTTCAGCGGGTGGCCAAAGGAAGACCTCCGTTGGCGAATGGCCACCATCCAGGGGCCAAAATTAGAACCATGTGATGACTTCTCTGGATCAGTGGGCAGAGGCGACGATGAACAAGGGCTAGTGAGGTGTAGCGACCCGCAATTGGAACAGATTCCCTCAAGATGTTCGTATTGAAATTATTGCTAAAAGGGTGATCCCTTCCCTCGAACTCTGACTCCTGGCCAAGCAGGCTTCGAAGATCGATTCACACACACGCCAGTGCAAACCCCCCCTGTTTTTCAGCTGTGTACAGAGTCGGAGTAGATGAAGTGGCCGCCAGCGCAGAATAGCTCTCAAGATTCCATCGTTCTAGAATTTCAGAGTAAGGTTGGGCAGCCGCACCTAAAGGAGGGCCGAAGCCATGGAGTCCGCCGCCGGTATGAACTCCGATCGCCATCCTTCAGTGGCGATCGGTTGGCCGTGGCCACTTATGGCCTTCCCAACACCATCTCTTTGGCTTGAGAATCAGCAAAACAAAAAATATGACAGTGGCCAGCCAGACTTACAGGTTCAATGTCGCCGGGACACCCGCTCGCTGAAATTCCCGGCTGATGGCTTCTAGTGGAACCCAGTGATGGAAGGTTCTAGCCAAGATGGCCTTCTCCTCCCAGCAATCACTTGCCTCCTTCAAAGCCATTGCTGGAACCTGGACTATGTCGAAAAAATGGCCCTCCAGAATCGCCACCACTTCGACGGCGGAAAAGGAGAAACTCACACAAAGCCGGGCTCCGTGATCCTGCTCTAGGCCTTTCGACCCTCCTTAGCACCATCTGTAGTCATTGGAGTAGGGGGGACAGCTGAAGTCATTAGCCAAAGAGGATCAATCGTAGAGAACAGCAAAGCTCATTGGAGATCAAGCATACAGTCAACCAGAGCACGAATCTTAAAGCAAGGTTCAGGCTAAAGCAAGGATTAGTGAACACGTTTGTATGAACTAGTAATTGAAATATGAACTCATATTTTTCTTAAGAAAATATATGATGTTAAACTGGTAATAGCATATCAATTTAACATTAGTATGTGGGGCAGCTTCTGTTTTAGAAAGTAGCTAAATTCTCATATATTTTTTTTATAAGTTTTACTTTTATTTTTATTTTATTTTCTATCTTGTAAACCATGTTATGATTTTAATAAATTTTACTAATGAAGGAAGTTTCTTCCTCACGATCTCCCTCAAAAAAAACAAAAGAACCTATACGTATGTCTGTAACAAACGCACGCACGCACACACAAAATGACAAGTCAATATATTTCTAGGGAAGTTTTATTGCTTTTTATAGCAGCCATGAGGCACGTAAAGAATATAGTTTTATCCAGAATGCGTGGTGATGTGCTGATCCAACACCATTAGAATAAACAGTAACGACAGCTAACGGAGATCCTTTGGCCCCGAAACCTTCTAATCCTTCGATATCAATCTCAGGGTTTCGCCAAGTGTATGCCTCGAGGATTCACTTCGCATCTCCAAAGTGTCACTCAACTCTTAGCTCTGCCTTGCGTCCGGTAAGACCCCGAACATGTCACCCCCGAGACCCCCTCCGGTCTCGGGGTGCACAAATAACATCTCACCCCCGAGACCCCCTCCGGTCTCGGGGTGAGGGCACTGCATTACAACCCTGAGATCTCCCTCCGGTCTCGGGTGCACTAATAACATCTCACCCCCGAGACCCCCTCCGGTCTCGGAGTGAGGGCACTACATTACAACCTCGAGAACTCCCTCTGGTCTCGGGGTGCACAAATAAACTCACCCCCATGACCCCCTCCGGTCTCGAGGTGAGGGCACTGCATTACAACCCCGAGACCTCCCTCCGGTCTCGGGGTGCACAAATAACATTTCACCCCTGAGACCCCCTCCGGTCTCGGGGTGAGAGCACTGCATTACAACCCCGAGACCTCCCACCGGTCTCGGGGTGCACAATAACATCTCACCCCCGAGACCCCCTCCGGTCTCGGGGTGAGGGCACTGCATTACAACCCCGAGACCTCCCTTCGATCTCGGGGTGCACAATAACATCTTACCCCCGAGACCCCCTCCGGTCTCGGGATGAGGGCACTGCATTACAACCCCGAGACCTCCTTCAGTCTCGGGGTGCACTAATAACATATCATCCCCGAGACCCCCTCCGGTCTCAGGGTGAGGGCACTGTATTACAACCCGAGACCTCCCTCCGGTCTCGAGGTGCACAAATAACACCTCACCCCCAAGACCCCCTCCGGTCTCGGGGTGAGGGCACTGCATTACAACCCCGAGATCTCCCTCCATTCTTGGGGTGCACAAGTGACATCTCACCCCCGAGACCCCCTCCGGTCTCGGGGTGAGGGCACTGCATTACAACCCCGAGACCTCCCTCCGGTCTCGGAGTGCACAAGTAACATCTCACCCCAGAGACCCCCTCTGGTCTCGGTGTAAGGGCACTACATTACAACCCTGAGACCTCCCTCCAGTCTCGGGGTGCACATGTAACATCTCACCCCCGAGACCCCCTCCGGTCTCGGGGTGAGGGCACCACATCTCAACCCCGAGACTCCCCTCTGGTCTCGGGGTGCAGGAGCAGCGCTCAGTACATGGATTGGCCTTTGAACCAAGCAACAACTTCGGGCCATCTGGAGCACCCACGTGGCCCGCTGTACGCCCGTAGCTATGAGTGACCATACCTCATAACAGCGTATGGCTCATTGCACATGCTCAACCGTGCATGGCCATGCCCCGTTATGGAGTACGATTCATCACCACTTGTAGCTATGCGCGGTCACATCCAGCGACGACGCGCACCAATGTGACCACAGCTACCGAACACCTGTAAGGCCATACTGGCAAGTAACGTAGGACACCTCTGACACACACGATGACAGTACGACCCGTCACTATCAGGCCTTACCTTTTTGTCCGTTACCAGACGGGGCGCCCCAAATCAACGATCTTTTGGGACGGAAAGCAGATCTTCGAGCAGATATAAAAGGCCGCACTTTCACTGTAAGTGGGATCCGGAAAAAACTAAGGTTTTCTAGTCTTCTTCTTGCTAGTGAAACCCTAACTCTCTCTAGCTTCATCAGCTAGTGAGTTCTCACATGTTCCCAAGTGACTGACTTGAGCGTCGGAGGGTCCCTACTGGAACATCCGGTCTCTGGGGACTTTTCTTGCAGGAGCCCATTGAGGAGGACGTTTATTTCCCCAGCGCTTGAAGAATGTGACTTGGTGTCAACAGATTGGCGCGCTAGGTAAGGGGGGAAAGAGAAAAGCTTCGAACTTGTTAGTGATTTCTTCCTCCTCAAACTCTTGGACGATGGTGACAACTCGTGCACGAGAGGCCACCATCAGTCACGCTGGGGGGCAGCGTCAAGGGACTGATCAGCCCGCAATTAGCTCCTCAGCTCCTCCAGCCAACGTTCCTGCACCAGCACTGGTACAGCAGCCTCAGGAAGATCGGTTTGCTGCTCTCGCCGCGCAAGTCCAATCCTTGGCCACAGTGGTCCAAGGCCTACAACATCGAACGGTGATTGCATTGCATCCAGAACCCCTCCCGTCGGTGCCAGGAGTCCCTCAGCCCAGCCTGCACTCATTTCGGAGGAGGTTTCCTACCCAGAAAGCCCACCATCACTGTGCTTCATCTAAGCCTCACCACCACGAGGCCTCCAAGTGGCCCCAATCGCCCTCTCGCCTCGTCAGCGCATCTCCCAGCGGCGGCATGAGAGAGAGGCGGAGCACCCCTGTAGGCCTCCCCGCGCTCTTCCCCCTCAGACTCCTTGAGGGAAGTCCTTCGATGGCGGGATAGCCCGTCGAGCAGAGCGTCGACTTGATGAGTATAACCAGCGGTTGGAAGAGCTCAGCTGCCGGATTACCAACCCTCTAGAGGTGGACTACGACAGCTGGCCACCACTGTCTCATCGCATCATGGAAGAGCCCATCTCCATCCGGTTCTGTCTTCCTCAGTTGGACCCATATGACGGGACTACGGACCCCCTGGACCACCTAGAAAGCTACAAGGTCCTCATGCAGGTCCAGGGGGCAATTGACTCACTCATGTGCATCGCCTTCCCAGCCACCTTGAAGAAAGCCGCCCGAGCCTGGTATTCTCGCCTGCCGCCGCGGAGTATTGACTCCTTCCGTTAGCTAGAGAGGGCCTTCCTGGCCCATTTTGATGCTTGCAGGAAGATTCCAAGGGTAGCCAACAACCTCTTCTCTGTCCAGTAGAAGAGTGGTGAGTCCCTACGGGATTACGTCGCTCGGTTCAAGGAAGCTGCCCTGAAAGTTTACAATCTTGAGGACTCAGTGGCCACCTTGGCCTTGAAGCGAGGGCTTCGCCCATCTCGCTTCGCTTACTCCCTTGACAAGAAGCCACCCGGCTCATACGCCGAGCTCTTGACCCGGGCCCAGAAATACATACGAGCTGATGAGGCTGACTCCTCCTGGCGCGAGGCTAGCGGGAGCATCCCCAAGAAGCTGGCCCGGTCGGAACCTGCCGAGGCTCGTCCTAGAAGGCCTGAGCCTCCTCACCGACCAGACAACCGTCCGTGAGCCCCTGCACCAGAGATGGGCCCTACACCCCTCTGCTCGTGCCGATATCGCACATCCTGCTCGAGATTGAAGGTGAGCCTTATCTTCAGCGCCCTCCTCCAATGAACCCGAAGATCCCCTGCAACAAGAACCTTTACTGTCGCTACCACCAGGACCACGGCCATGACACCGACGACTGTCGCCAGTTAAAAAAGGCGATAGAGGATCTTATCCAGCGTGGCCACCTAGAAAAATTCATCCAGAGGAACAACCCGGGAGCCCCTGGCCCATCGCCCCCACCACCGATGATCGACAATGCTCCAACCAAGAATATAGTGACATGATTTCCTGGGGGGCAGGTGGACCACCCAAGAGGCCGAGGGGGGGGAGAGTTAGACTCTGTAATCCCTTTTTTCAAAAGGGACTTAGAGGGGGTGGTTAATAAAAATGATGATAGCATCGTCGTATCCATGACGATAGCAAAACACCTGTAAGAAGAATTTTAGTCGATAGTGGGAGCTCGTGGATGTTTTGAACTATGATGCTTTTGTTCGCATGAATCTATCACCTGACCTGCTCCGGCCTATCATCACGCCCCTGATGGGGTTCATTGGAGATTCCGTGAGGGTCGAGGGGGAGATCACTCTTCCTGTCACAGCTGGCATGGCCCACCAGTGCACAGTTCTCATGAGCTTCCTGGTGGTCCGGGTGCCCCTCGCCTACAACGCTATCCTTGGAAGGCCCAGACTCAACCTCTTGGACGCGTTATCTCCACTAAAAGGCTCCTCGTGAGGTTTCCCACCAGTGAGGGGGTCGGGAGATATGGGGGGAGCAGAACCCGCCCCACTTTGCTGCCACATGGCTCCGAGTCGGAGAGGTGGTGCCGGCGCCCGTGCCAGAGGTGTTGGACCCTCGGGACCTAGAAAGGAGAGGAGAACCGGCTGAGCATCTGCTGGCCTTCCCTCTTGGGGAGGACCCAGCAAGGATGATTCACATCGGAGCTTCACTCCCGGAGGAGGCCCGTGGTCGGCTCCTCGCTTTCCTACGAGCCAATGCTGATATCTTCGCCTGGTCAGCATCGGACATGCCGGGCATTCCGAAGGAAGTGATCACCCACCAACTCAACATCAAGCCGGAGTGCCGACCCATTCGGCAGAAGAAGAGAAGCTTCGCCCTAGATAAAAAGGCTATGGATGAGGAGGTGCGAAAGCTCTGGCGGCCGGTCATATCCTGAAGTGCACTACCCCGACTGGCTGGCAAATGTCATGATGGTGCGTAAGGCCAGTGGAGCTGGAGGATGTGCATGACTTCACCGACCTCAATAAGGCATGCCCCAAAGACAGCTTCCCACTGCCATCTGGGCATGAAGCCCTTAGCTTCATGGATGCTTTCTCAGGGTACAACCAAATAAGGATGGACCCAGTTGATGAGAGGCCACTTCCTTCATCACTGAAAAAGGATCTACTGCTACAAAGTGATGCCGTTTGGGCTGAAGAATGCCGGGGCTACTTATCAGAGGCTGTTGAATAAGGTCTTTGAGGACCAGATTCGGTGCAACATGGAGGTGTATGTGGATGATATGCTAACCAAGAGTGCCCACGCGGCCGACCACGTCATCGATCTTGCGGAAACCTTCAGCAACCTACGCTGTATCGGATGAGGCTGAACCCCCACAAGTGTGCCTTCGGGGTTGCGCAGGCAAGTTCTTGGCTTCATGGTAACCCAGTGGGGGATTGAAGCAATCCCGATAAGATCCGGGCCATCCTGGATATGAGGCTCCAGCAAATAAAAGGAGGTGCAACGCCTAACGGGAGGATAGCGGCCCTGAGTCGCTTCATGTCAAGATCGGCGGAGAGGTGCCTGCCTTTCTTTAAGGCACTGCGCAAGGTCGACAGCTTCGAGTGGACAAAGGAGTGTCAGGGTGCCTTTCAGGAATTGAAGAATTTTTATCCACTCCACCGTTGCTGTCCAAGCCGAGGAGCGGAGAGGAGCTTTTTCTGTACCTTGCAGCCTCCCCGAGGCCGTCAGTTCTGTGCTCGTGTGTATGGATGCTGATGGAGTGCAGAGGCCGGTTATTACACAAGCAAGGTGCTTCATGATGCCGAGACCAGGTACACTAGGACTGAGAAGATCATCTTCGCCTTGGTGGTCTCGCACAACGCTTCCGACCCTACTTCCAAGCTCATCCCATAGTGGTGCTCACGGACCAACCTCTTTAGACTATCCTGTCCGCCCTGACACCTTGGGTCGATTAGCTAAGTGGGCAGTCAAGCTGAGCGAGTTTGATTTATCAATCCGACCAAGGTCTGCCATGAAGTCCCAGGTATTAGCTGACTTCTTGGTTGAGTGCACCTGGACCGAGGAGTGCCGCGAAGAGCCATGCCCGGAGATACGCATGCCCCCCCATGGGGGGAGAGGGAGAAGAGTGGATCTTGCACGTGGACGGGGCAGCGAATTCCCAGGGGAGCGGAGCCGGGCTCATCCTCGCAAGTCCCGATGGGGAGGTGGTGGAGTACGCCCTTCGGTTTCTGTTCCGCCACTAATAACCAGGCGGAGTATGAAGCCCTGCTGGCAGGGATGAGGCTGGCCGGGGAGCTTGGTGCGGAGCGTTTGAGAGCCTTCACAGACTCCCAGCTTGTCTTTGGGTAGGTCGCTGGGGAGTACGAAGCCAGGGACCAGCCATGTCCCGTTACTTGAGTAAGGTGAAGTCCCAAGCCTCACGGTTCTCTTACTTCGTGTCAGCTACATTCCCCGAGGGAGAACGCTAGGGCGG
Organism: Calamus simplicifolius; assembly: GCA_900491605.1. Taxonomy (NCBI): domain Eukaryota; kingdom Viridiplantae; phylum Streptophyta; class Magnoliopsida; order Arecales; family Arecaceae; genus Calamus; species Calamus simplicifolius. The sequence goes on along the minus strand of UESW01004587.1, from coordinate 125,502 downwards.
ATGCACTGTCCCGGTTGGCCACCTCGCCGACGGGACCCTGGGAAGAACGTATGTGGAGCACTTGCAGACCCCAAGCATTGAAGCTGCGGAAGAGGCATTGCCGGTTGAGCAAGGGCCCTCTTGGATGGATGCCTATGTACGATATTTGACCGACGATGCCCTTCCTAAGGACCCCGTGGAGGCTAGACTACTCAAGCACCGGGCCCCAAGTTCCTGATAATGGACGGGAGGTTTTATCGAAGGTCATTTTCATACCCGGTCCTCAAGTGCGTAGGGCCAGTAGAGGCAGACTATATCTTACGGGAAATCCATGAAGGCATCTGCGGGAGTCACCTGGGGGGCAGAGCCCTAGCTTACAAGGCCCTACAATAGGGATACTACTGGCTGACCATGAAGGAGGACATGGTCGAGCTTGTTAAGAAGTGTGATAGCTGCCAACGCCATGCCAATATTCAGTGACAGCCAACGTTCAGCTGATCCCCTTGGTGGCACCTTGGCCCTTCGCCCAGTAGGGTATGGATATCTTGGGACCATTCCCTTCGGCCTCCGGACAGTGCAAGTTCCTGCTGGTGGCCGTCGACCACTTCACTAAGTGGATTGAAGCGAAGCCCTTGCTAAAATCACTGAAAGCAAGGTGAGATCTTTCTTTTGGAAGTCCATCATATGTCGATTCGGGCTACCCCATACTCTGGTCACCGACAACGACCGGCAGTTTGATAACGCGCCCTTCCGGGGTTCTGCATCGAACTTGGCATTCACCAGAGGTTCACTTCCATCGGGCACCCCCAGACCAATGGAGCAGCCGAGGTGACCAATCGCATCATTCTCCAAGGACTGAGGACCCGACTAGACGATTGCAAGGGGCAATGGGTGGAGGAGCTCCATAATGTGCTGTGGGCCTACCATACAACACCGTGACCCCCACCGGAGAGACTCCATTCAGCTTGGTCTTTGGGTCTGAATCTGTCATCCCGGTAGAGATAAGCTCCCCGAGTCCTCGGGTTGAGTCATACAATGAGGAGAATAACTCGGACCGGCTGCGGCCAACCTTGACCTAGTAGAGAGGTACGAGATCGAGCGCGGTTGTGGATGGCGGTCTACCGCAACGAGCTACCAGGTACTACAACACCCGTATGCGTCCCAAGACTTTCTTGCCGGGAGACCTGGTCCTTCGACGAGCTGAAGTCTCGAAGCCGACGGAAGGAGGCAAGCTAGCTCCTAATTGGGAAGGGCCCTACCGGATCACGAGACACTCCATCACGGAGCATACAAGATTGAAGAGTTGGGTGGGAAGCCGCTACCCGAACATGGAATGCCGACAACCTTCGTCGGTATTATCAGTAGTGCATTTCTCTTCTCACCTTAAATACCGTGCTGTATTCTTTTGGGCCTTCGCCCCTCATTCTATATTAACGAATTTGAATTTTAGCACCTCAGTTTTCGACCACAAAGCCCGACTCCCGTCGGCACTTAAAGCCCTAGGCCAGCCAGGCACAAAGCCCGAATCTCGTCGGCACTTAAAGCCCTGGGCCAGCCAGGCACAAAGCCCGACCCCCGTCGACACTTAAAGCCCTGGGCCAGCTAGGAATAAAGCCCGACACACCCCGGCAAAGTGGTGAGCCATCAGTTCTCAGGAGTCCTTCTACCTCGACCTCCTGAATCTGATGCCCGACTCCAGGAAGCTCATCCTTCCTGGCCCCAAGGTTCGGCCCTATATGGCTAACTCGACTCGCGAATGAATTAAGGGTTACCCCTCGGTGCTGATGAAGCCCCGAGAGGTCGCACGTCGCTAATCAATGAATTTGGGGTAGAGGTTGTAGATGGCAGACAATTCATCTTGGAGAAAAATGATATTTCATTAATTCAAAGTAATTACAAAACGCCGACCTAGTCGGACTTGCAAAAATAAAATACAAGCGGAGGCTCACGGTTCTGCCGGTGCATGCTCATCATTAGATGGGGCCAACTCTGAGGGACTTTCGAGCTCGACCTCTAAGGCTTGAGGAAAGTTCAAGTCCCGGCGACTTTTTCTTTCCCGTGCTGAAATCCTTGGAGAAACCCCCCGCCGAAGCTTCCGCCAGTTCGTCTGCAAAGCGCTCGGATGCTTTGAATTCTTCTATGACTCCAACGGTCTGGTTGCGACGGCTGCTTCCACTTCGGCGGCTCGAACTCCTTCCGCAGTAGCGAGAGCTGCCGCTGCTGCCCTCTCAGCCTCCTGGGCGTGACTGGCCTCCTCTTCCACCGCCCTTGCCCTCTCCTCAACCGACCTTACCCTTTCTTCGCCGACCTTGCTCTCTCCTCAGCCTCGGTCGCCCGACTCTCTGTTTCTTCGATGGCCAAGGTCAGTTCAGAGATGTGTAGGTCTCTTGCTGCGATGACGTTTTCGGCGTCCATCATCTGGTGGAGTGCCGCTCGCAGGCGGTTGGCCTCGGCCTCCGCTCGGCTCTCAGCAGCCCTTATCTCGTCAGCCCGAGCGGTTCTGGCCGACTCCAGGGCCCCTCGGCCACCTCCGCGCGATGACGAGCCTCCTCGGCCTCCTTTTGAGCCTCACGCAGAAGGGTCTTCCCTCCGTGAATGACCTCCCTTGCAGCCCTTAGGGAGTTCGCAAGCTGCATGCAAGCTCCGTGTAAAAAAAAGGGAAGGAAGGAAGGAAAAAGAGATATAGAGGCGAAGGGTTGCAGGACCACTTACTCTGATGAGAGCTGCGTAGGACTCCCGGAAGAACATACCCGCCTTCAGGTGGCTGAGCTCTTCCAGGACCTCGGGCATGAAGACTGGCGAAAGGATCCACTCGGCCCAATGCCCGTCGTTTAGAATGGAGTCTCGAGGCGGCCTTGGTCTGGCCCCACTCCCTTCGGCTGCCTCGGCATTTTCTGGCTTGGCGCGCGGACTACTTATCGACGTCCGCTCGGGGGCGGCTTACTGCCCCCGACGGCCCCTCGCCCCAGCTCCTGGCCGCCTCGGGGAGGGTCGGTCCACTGGGAGCAAAGAGCTCCTCTGCTATCGCGGGCTCCTCTCTACCGTTGGCTCCTCCGCAGCCGGCTCCTCCATAGGTGCTTCCTTGGCACCGCCCTCTCCGGCGGAGTGTCGGCTGTGAGGTCAATCTCTGGAGTGACCGGGGGTCATGCGGTGCTGGTGGCTCGACACCCACGCCGTCGGGCGTTTTGGAGCCGGTGCTCGCCGGCCTTCACTCGGTCCTTCCCGGGCCCTTTTCTTGACGGCGGCCTTCAGGAGTCTCTGGGTCGAGACCTTCATGGCTACACAGTATAGGTCAAAGTTAGTAAAAAAAAAAAAAACCAAGCAAAACTTCAACTAAGTATGAAGATGGCTTACCCCGGTAGGAGATAAGACCCGCCAACTGGAGGTTATCTTCTGTCAGGAGCAGGGTGTACCGAGGGATCTCGGTAGCCAACAACTGCCCCAACGCTTCCCTATCTCCAGGATGGACGGTAGAATTGGCGTTACCTCGAAGGTTGGGGTCTCCCCACCGGGACTTGACTTGGTCTAGACTGGCGAAGAAAAATCAGGATTTCCATCCCTTGATGGAGGAAGGAAGGATAAGCTTGAGGACCCGATTGGGTCGGGCCTGAAATAGCCACCAAACCTTCTGGGCTCGAAGGATGTAGAAGGATCGAAATAGAGAGATTCGGGGGGTAATGCCAAGATGATGACAGAGAACGACAAAGGCGCTAATGACCCAAAGGGAGTTCGGGACCAACAGGGAAGGAGTCAAGGAATAGTATTCAAGGAGATTAACAAAAAAGGGAGGAAAGTGTGAACGGAGGCCGGCTCTCAGGCAAATTTCGTAAATGGCCACTCGGCCGGGTCGGGAAGAAATGACTCTATCATCGGGAGTCGGCAAGAAAAACCCAACGTCCCGAGGAATCTAGTAACGAGCCCAGATGTTCGCCAAATCTCGGCTTGTTACCGTGGAAGCGGTCCCCTCCGGGGACTCCGCCTCCACCCTCGAGGAGGTGCCAGCCTCCGTTCGGCGTCTCCTCGATGGGGCCCTGCTAGCCATTGCCAGACGTTTCCCTGCGAGAGCCCTACTGATGGCCTGCCGCTGGGCCAGAGGGGTGTGGTCCTCCGGATCAGAGGACCACTCAAGCGAGGGAGAGGGAGAAGGAGCAGAAGAAGCTCGGTGCCTCTCAGAGGGAGAACGATCCTCTGGATTGTCCTCCGAGGTTCGGGACGGAGAACTCATGGTTAAAAGAAAAAACAGGAGAGTCTAGAAGAGACAAAAGCTGACTTGAAGGAGGAAAAAGCTATGCGCAGGATCTCGGGTTGCAGGGGAGACCAAGACGCAGAGGCTTAGAGGAAGAAGACGATGATGGCAGGAGCGGTGTGGCCAGATTCAACCCCCTTTCACATTTTATTCAGTTTCAAATCGTCCCGCCATGTCTCATCAGTCACGTGGATCTCCAACATAAGCTGGCTCACCTTGGTAGTTGCCCAGCGCGTGATACGATACGCCTCTAGCCAGTGATAAGACTCTGCTGATGTCGCTGCTATGAGAGGTAATGATGGTGTAGCATTCCTCACAGACTTCGAAGGGTTAATCTTGCCTCGAGGACGATCGTGGCAGGTTGAGTGGACGGAAGTGGCCACCCTTCACATTCCCCATGCCGTCCGCATAGGGCCGTGACAGTCACAGGGATACGTGTCTGGAGCCGACTCACGAAAGACGGGGATCAGCCACGTGGAAGTAGCACCCCTTTCGCCTTGCCAGTGTGGGCCCGCTTCATCTCAGGGGTGAGGGGGCACCTGATGTGGCTGATCCAACACCGTTAGAATAAACAGTAGCGATAGCTAATGGAGATCCCTTTGGCCCCGAAACCTTCTAATCCTCCGATATCAATCTCAGTTTCTCCAAGTGTCTGCCTCGAGGATTCACTTCGCATCTCCAAAGTGTCACTCAACCTTAGCTCTGCCTTGCATCCGGTAAGACCCCGAACATCTCACCCCCGAGACCCCCTCTGGTCTCGGGGTGAGGGCACTGCATTACAACCCCGAGACCTCCCTTCGGTCTCGGGGTGCACAAATAACATCTCACCCCCGAGACCCCCTCCGGTCTCGGGGTGAGGGCACTGCATTACAACCCCGAGATCTTCCTCCGGTCTCAGGGTGCACTAATAACATCTCACCCCTGAGACCCCCTCCTGTCTCGGGGTGAGGGCACTGCATTACAACCCCGAGACCTCCCTCTGGTCTCGGGGTGCAAAAAATACCTCACCCCCGAGACCCTTCGGTCTCGGGGTGAGGGCACTGCATTACAACACCGAGACCTCCCTTCGGTCTCGGGGTGCACAAATAACATCTCACCCCTGAGACCCCCTCCAGTCTTGGGGTGAGGGCACTGCATTACAACCCCAAGACCTCCCTCCGGTCTCGGGGTCCAATAACATCTCACCCCGAGACCCCCTCTGGTCTCGGGGTGAGGGCACTGCATTACATCCCCGAGACTTCCCTCCGGTCTCGGGGTGCACAAATAACATCTCACCCCCGAGACTCCCTCGGTCTCGGGGTGAGGGCACTGCATTACAACCCCGAGACCTCCCTCCGGTCTCGGGGTGCACAAATAACATATCACTCCCGAGACCCCCTCCGGTCTCGGGGTGAGGGCACTGCATTACAACCCCGAGACCTCCCTCCGGTCTTGGGGTGCACAAATAACATCTCACCCCCGAGACCCCCTCCGGTCTCGGGTTGAGGGCACTGCATTACAATCCCGAGACCTCCCTCTGGTCTTGGGGTGCACTAATAACATCTCACCCCCGAGATCCCCTCCAGTCTCGTGGTGAGGGCACTGCATTACAACCCCGAGACCTCCCTCCGGTCTTGGGGTGCACAAATAACACCTCACCCCCGAGACCCCCTCTGGTCTTGGGGTGAGGGCACTACATTACAACCCTGAGACCTTCCTTCAGTCTCGGGGTGCACATGTAACATCTCACCCCTGAGACCCCATCCGGTCTCGGGGTGAGGGCACCACATCTCAACCCCGAGACTCCCCTCCGGTCTCGGGTGCAGGAGCGGCGCTCAGTACATGGACTGGCCTTTGAACCAAGCAACAACTTCGGGCCATCTGGAGCACCCACGTGGCCCACTGTACGCCCGTAGCTACGAGTAACCATAACAGCGTATGGCTCATTACACATGCTCAACCGTGCATGGCCATGCCCTGTTACGAAGTACGATTCACAACCACTTGTAGCTGTGCACGGTCACATCCAGCAACGGCGTGCACCAAATACGACCACAGCTGCCGGACACCTGTAAGGCCGTACTGGCAAGTAACGTAGGACACCTTCGACACAAACGATGACAGTATGACCCGTCACTATCAAGCCTTACCTTTTTGTCCGTTACCAGACGGGGCGCCCCAGAATCATCGATCTTTTGGGACGGAAAGCAGATCTTCGAGCAGGTATAAAAGGTCGCACTTTCACTGTAAGTGGTATCCGAAAAAAATTAAGGTTTTCTAGTCTTCTTCTTGCTAGTGAAACCCTAACTCTCTCTAGCTTCATCGACCAGTGAGTTCTCACCTGTTCCCAAGTGACTGACTTGAGCGTCGGAGGGTCCCCACCGGAACATCCGGTCTCTAGGGACTTTTTTGCAGGAGCTCGTTAAGGAGGACGTCTATTTCTCCGGCACTTGAAGAAGGTGACTTGGTGTCAACACGTGGGTTCAAGGAGCAGAAAAGAAAAATGAAAGACTTATCCTGAACCTAAACTTAAACCTCAGCCAACTCATTTATTTTGAATAAGAACCAGCCCTCAACTGAACTTACGGGAGATATTTTAGGGCCAAGTTCAACATATTACATGGACCTTGGCTAAGTCTGCTCAAATCTCTTATAGGACGACATTACCATAATTTTATATTTTTCACTAAAGATAATAAATTGCGTCAATGAATCATATGTATAATAGCATATAGATCAATTCGAATCTGATCTATTTGTTAATTATGGTAGAAATCTAAATTTGAACCTAATTTGCATATTATATAGGTTAATGGCCTAGGTAATTTATTTAATAATCAGATTATGTTGAAATTAATATGAATAAATAACCTTTTCGATCAGCTTATGTAATCTGAAATCAGAATTTACTAAATGTAACTTGTTTAAAAAGCTAATCTAATGCTAATTCAATCATAAAATAATTATATATTTATAATAAAAAATAATTTAATAATAATTTTTGTAATTGAAAATTAAAGAATGAAATTAATTTATATAAGTTTTTTTTTTGGTAAACACGGGCCATCACACTAGTCTTGTGTGAGTTAGCCCAGATATATTAGAATGCAGAATTTGCACCAAAACAGGAGGACATGGATCTCCCAGCCTCCATAGCCAATGTCCAGAGTGCTGAGCAACGGAAGCCGCAACCCAGTCAACCGCCGAGTTGGCTTCACGAAAAATATGACATATCTGGGTTGAAACCACTTCCTAAAGAATGGACCAGGTGTCCCGAAGAATCGGATTGTTGGGGGGCAGCAGGAACATTCTCCTTCCGTAGCCACCTAATGACCGTTAAAGAATCGCCCTTGATAACTAATCTATGGGCAAGAAGAAACTTAGAAGCATAAGTAATACCTGCCCAGGCCCCATAAAGCTCGGTCATAGGGACAGAGGAGTCGAGGGTACCGAATCCGCCCACTGCCAGTATATCACCCTAAGGCCCACGGATAACAAAGGCTGATCCAGCAAGTCTGCCACGGACACTACCATCAAAGTTAATTTTGACAAACCCTGGAGGAAGGGTTCCCAGGAAATAAAAACCATACTCTGGTTCGCTGCTGAAGTAGCAGGGGAACCCCAGAGGCCAGAGGAGTCATGATCAACCGCTTGAGTAGCACGGGCACAATCAGCAGTAAAAGCCCTAATCTTTCACACCAAGCGATGGGAAGAAATGGAGTTCTCTGTGAATATAAGCTAGTTCCTTGATAACCAAATCTGATAGGCCGTGGCCGCCCAGAGACTGCATTGATGCTTCGGGGCCCTTCGGAGATCTTGAATGAAGAGGGAGCGAGGGGAACCAGTAACATTCTCTCTACAATTATAACCCATCAAATGCCAAATATGTCTAGCATGGGGGCATTTGAATATAGCATGGTCAGTCGTCTCATTCTCCAATCCATACAGAGGGCAAATTGCCTGGATTGATACACCCCTACGAGAGAGCAGGGCACTAGTCGAAAGACAGTCCCAAAGGAGCTTCCAGATAACAACTGAACCTGGGGAAGAGTGGGGAGCGACCATATCCAATCAGCCTCCTTCATACACTAGGGTTGAGGCCGAAAAAAATTCATCAGGTCCTTGAGAGGGGCCCTAGAAAGGGAGGATCTCTTCCATAACTTGACGTCAGCTGAGGGACTAGAGATAAGAGGAATCGAGAGGATCCGCTGAGAGAGTTCCGCACCAAAGAAATGGGACACCAAATGGGTATGCCAGGTGGGGGATCTGGTGAGATCAATCCTTAACCCTCAAATCAGTGGGGACATCAATACTAATAAAAGAGGGCCACCGAGATAGAGAGAGCTCAGAAATCCATGAATCATGCATAACATCAATAGAATGATCATCACCTATCATTCATGTGATATTCTGCCGGATAGAGTCACCATACTGACACACCTCCTTCCAAAAGGAAGAACACCCCCGGGGCGGAATAATGTTCTCCCCAGACTGCCAGTCCTCATACCTCGCACGCATCATGGAGCTCCAAAGACATTGCGGCTCTAGGAGGAAACATGATGCATGCCTGGCCAGTAATGCAGTCTACCTTACCATCAAGGATTGGATCCCAAGACCATCTTCATGAATTGGCATACAGATCATGTCCCAAGATAAAAGTTGAATACCGTGACCATCTTGCATTGATGCCCATAGAAAGTCTCAAAAATATCTCTCAAGCCTCCGATGACAGGTAGACAAGATGGCCTCATTCAATAGCTAAAAAAGAGGAAGGGAAGAGAGTACCGACCGAATAATGGTAACTCTAGTCATCATCGATAAACCAGTAACTTGCCAACCCTCGATACGCTGTCGAACACGCCTTTCAAGATCCACAAATCATCACATTTGGGTTGTCTACCAGTCATGGGAATCCCCAGATACATAAACCGATCAGTCTGAGTAGATATACCCAATAGATTGGTAATAGCTTCTTTGGTGGACTGGGCATCTTCGGACTGAAACAGATTGAAGACTTTAGAAGATTGACCTTCTGTCCCAAAGCCTGACAATAATGCTGAATAATAAATCAAAGGAAGCCGCATTAGCAGTAGTAGCCTGACCCAGAAGAATACAATCATCGACAAACAGAAGGTGAGAAATGGAAGGGCCCCCAGCTCCCACCATAAAGGGGACAATCCTCCGATTGTGCACCTGATAGAAAGCTCAGAAGAGATCATTCACAGCCAGAATGAAGAGAAGGGGAGATAAAGGGCATCCCTGATATAATCCCACAGAAGAATAAAAAAACTCGGTCAAACTCCCATTAATGATCAGAGAGAAAGACGGCCTCTGAATGCAAGACCAAACCCACTCAATAAACAGCTCATCAAAACCAAACTCCTGAAGAGAATGGTGCAAGAAAGCCCAGCTCAGTCTATCATAGGCTCTCTCCATATCAAGCTTAACTGCCATAAGGCTACGTCTGACAGGAGCTCGATGGAGATCATGCATAAACTCCTGAGCGATGAGGATATTGTCTGAGATGGATCGACCTCTAATGAACGTCCCCTGCTCCACGGAAATAAGATGGGGAATAACCCAACTGAGATGGCTGGCTAAGAGGCGGGCACAGACCTTATACAAAGTAGTACACAAGCTGATCGGCCTAAAATGCTGAGGTAGAGAAGCATCCGAACGCTTGGGCACAAGAGTAATAAGAGTCTGATTCCATTCCTCTGAAATGTGCTTCGATTGGAAGGCAATCTGAATAGCCTGAACCACCTCCTGCCCAACAATCTCCCAATAGTGTCTAAGAAAGAAGGGCGGAAACCCATCCGGCCCCAGGGCCTTGTATGGACCAAGCTCCTAAAGGGCCTGACGAACTTCCTTCTCATCGATCAGCCTAGCAAGCATGGCATTCTCTAAAGAGGAAACCTTTCTGGAATCAGATACCTGAAAGACTGGAGCCCCATCACCCGTGGACTCAGACCATCTGGACTGGAAGAAATGAAGAAATCGAGACCGAATAGAATGAATGTCCTCATAAAAATTCCCCTCAGCATCAGCTACCCTCCGCATCTTATTAGCTGCCCGCTGCTTCAATAGCTTGGTGAAAGAATCTGGTATTACGATTCCCTTTACGTATCTACTGAACCCTGGACCTTTGCCTCCAATATACCTCTTGCTGCTGAAGAAGGAAGTGGTGATAAGAAAGATTAATGCGCAGCAAGGATATATCAAAATCCAATAGAAAACCATCATGGTCTTCTTTCACCTGGAGGTCCCTGATGACAGCTTCTGCCTGCTCCACTTGCCTCACCAGATCCCCCACTTCCAATTTGTTCCAAGTGGAAAGTCTAGGTCTGGCCATCATAAGATAACAAGATAACCGATAGACAGCATTGCCCCTGATAGGAAGGTACCAGATCTGAGAAATGATAGTTCGAGCAGAAGAATGGAAAGTCCATAACCGCTCGAATCTAAACTGTTTCCTCTGATACTGATCAACCTCCATAGAAATCAAAATGGTATAGTGATCCGAGGCGATTCTTGGAAGGTGAGAAACAGAGACAGAAGGGAACTTTTGAAGCATTGAGCAGTGGCCAAGGCTCTATCAAGTCTCTCCCAGACCCGCGCTGACCCCTGACAGTTATTACACCAGGTGAATTGAGGCCCCGAGTACCCCAAATCCATTAGACCAGAAGACCCAATGAATGACCTGAATTCGATAATGTCAGTTGAGCCCATGACTCTTCTACCCCCCCTCTTCTCACTAGCCTCAGTGATACAATTAAAGTCACCAGCAATAATGGATGAAATCCCATGGTCCACGAGGGAGATTAGCTCATACCAAAGGGCCAGTCTCTCACGATAATCCGTATTAGCATAAACCGCCGAAAGAAGCCAGGGATCAGAAGTTCCTTCAGAGACCAGAAGACCAAGCTGCTAGTTACATTGATGAAACGCATCAATCGTAACTGCAGATTCATACAAGATGGCCAAAATACCTCCTGATAGACCCTTAGCCTCCACAGCATAAGAAGACCAAGTACGGGAAATCTGTTTCCGAAACCTCACTAGACTATCACCAGACAGCCTGGTTTCTAACAGGACACATATATCAAAGTTATGTAATTGCATCAATCTACCAAAAGATGGATGGAATGAGGGCTTATTAGCACATCTAACATTCCAAATTAAGATCTTCATAAATTAACTAGAGGAAGATGGGACCCCTCCCTGGTCCTCTGACATAAAGCTATCAGAGTGGCACCCAACGGGCTGTGAACCACCTATGGAGATCTGAATAGGACCAGCCTTCAGCGCAACTGAGTCAACTTCAATGTCAACTGAACCCTGCCCCACATAATCACCAGAGGACGCCTTACAGTTCAGATCATTCTGCCTTTTCGGGTTAACCATTACCACCTTTTGACCAACCTTCAGACAACAGGGGGGCTGGGTCAGGCAAACCAAGGAAGGAATGATATCCACTCGATTTTTGATATTTTTATCCTTGCCTTTTTCTTTCCGCTTCTCCGGTTTGGAAATGGACCTCGGAGGCAAGCTATCAACCGGTCTAGCGCTTTTGAGGGGACCCGAGAACTGATTACTATGATCCAAGTGGCCCCCTTCATTCAAGTCCAAACTCAAAGAGGCAAAGGGGTTAGATAGAATCAAAGATTGGGACTTATGGGAATCCAGGACCCCAACCTTAGTCAGCTGAAATGGCTCCCTTGCTGAAGCTTGAAAAACAGCATGCGCCTGATGAACCGGCACGGCCACCATCTCAGCATCAGCCTTCTCCCTACCCTCCTTAACCAGCAGCTGCTTCCCTCGATCAGAACCCTTCACATTGGCCAGCACTTGTTGAACTGGCACAGCCACGGAAGCAGAGGCGACCTGAGTAGCTTCCATCGATGGCCCCGAGGGACGCCTACGATGCAGCTTCACCTGCGTCTTCCAGCCCACATCAACGCTCAGATCAGCAGAGGCCGGATGGGGAGCAGGGCACGAAGCAGTTGCTGCAGGAGGATCCTTAAGCTGAGGATCCACAACGCTCCTTTGCTGACGAACCGTTGCCATCCATGGCCCAAAAACAGAGCAGCTGTCTGGATCCTCCCCCGCTGCCATGGCCGACGCAGAGCACGAACCAGCCAGGTGTAAAGACCCACAAATGGTACAGATTCCCTCTAGCGATTCATAAACAAACTGCTGCCAAAAGGGTCCCTGGAAGCCCTGCACTCGGGATCCAGGCCGAAGAGGTTGACGAAGGTCAACTCGAACGCCACCCTCACGAAACCACCTCTGTTCCTTGACATCATGGCGGAATTAGCACAGCAAAAGACACCCGCTGGCTCCGAGATAGCACGGAGGATGTCCTCCTTCCAGAACTCCAATGGAAGGTTTGTCATCCGCATCCAAAGCGGGGCCAAGGCAATGGAATCTTCAGCTGGAAAGAATTCTGGGCGCCAGGCTTCAGTCGCAATTACCTGACCGTTGATCACCCAGGGGCGGTTGAGAATCAGGTCACAAGCCGCCGGATCTTCAAAGCGGGAAATATGACAACGAAAGGTGAGACTGACTGGTTGAATCACCAGGAATTCCAGCATGATGAAACTCTCTGATGAATGCTTCAACCGGCACCCACTTGAGGAAGGAGCGGACGAGAACAGCTTTGTGCTGCCATCCCACAATCTCTTCCTCCAGCATCGTCACAGGCACTCGAACGACCTCAGGAAATCTGCTCTTCAACCTAGCCACTTCCGTCGGAGACGAAAATGACGAAACCCACTTGTATCCGGACTCCACAGCCCTCCTTCGGGGAGCACGGGACTCCGAAATCCCATCGGATGCCATAGGGCTATAGAGGGCAGCTGAACAAAAGCTTGATGAGGAGCAAAAGGTCAGGCGGCGAAGATCATCAGAGATCAGGGATGAAGAAAACCGAAGCACAAATCTTAAAGCATAGGAAAGAGGACGCGCCAGAGAATAGATTGCATGATTCTAAAAGCACCTAAAGCGAGATAGGAAATTACAATTCATTTATATATAAGTTAAATAAGCCTAACCGGTAGTGTTTGGATTCATAAATCATCTTATATAAATTAATTAAATAAACTTAGCCCATGATTGATTGCGTAGGTATATAGCCGTATATGTTAAAATAATTTAATTTTTTCGTACATCACATGTGTGGTCCAATCGCGTGCGAAGACTTTTTCCCACCCGATATTTACTGCAGCGTGATAGAGTTTGCCAGCCTAGCATTGAAAAGTACATTAAACGATTTTTTCGATAAGCCAACGTCGAGGAGATGGATTAGAGCTCCAGGTACGCCACCTCACGATGAAATGCAAGCTGCGGTTTAAAGTTGGTCTACGAGCAAGTAGTATTAAAAGATGTCCACCCTCTTCATCATATAGATTTGTTTGCTTGATTGCTCATGGTTGCTTGAGATTAAAAAAGAGTTAGCCCCTACCTTGACTTCCGACTCACTTGGAGAGCCCAAGGAAAGATCTAAATAACAAATATAATGTCATTTTCAAGGCGAGCTGGCTGGTGGCCCATCCTTTTTATTTCTTTTAAGAAAAGTCTTGCACTGAATGTGGTGCACATCATGCATACTGTGCTTAATGATTAATGTATAACGTATACGCATATATCAAGAAATTTTTTTTTTTTTTGACATGCATATATATGTATGTATGCATGCTAATCGCTAGGCATGGGTGCATAGCTCCTGACATGCAGCAAGACTTTTTTTTTTTTTTTGTTTGGCTTAAATTTGAAACCTCTATTTTGTTCGACGATGGAGTTCTATGTCGTTATTTTATTTTTATAAAAAGAAATATTTTTACCTAAAAACTTCATTTAAATTTTATCAGATCATTATACCCTCATCAAATAAGTTCACACTAATATCATAGCATTATACCCTTATCAAATAAGTGCACACATTTGTGTGCACTAGTAATTGAAATGTGAACTCATATTTTTCTTAAAAAAATATATAGATTTTAAATTGATAAGAACAGATCGGTTTAACATCCGCATAGGGCAACTTCCATTTTAAAAAGTGGCTACGTTCTCATATTTCTTTCTCCATCTTCTATCATCTATTATTTCATCTTTATTTTGTAAACCACATTATGATTTCAGTAAAATTTATTTTTGGAGGAAGTTCTTTCCTCACAATCTTTCCTAAAAAAAACAAAAGAAAACAAAAGAAACTATATAGCAGATGTTTGTAACAAATGCACACACAAGACATGTCAATGTATTTTTAGGAAAGTTTTATTGCTTTGTGTAGCAGCCATGAGGGAGATATATAGTTTTATCCTGAATGGATGGTGATGGGGCTAGTTGACCCCATGGGCAATAAAAACAGTAAATTTTTAGGTGATTTTTCTAGGTGACCTTTCTGAGCGGCTTAATCCTAGGCGGCAATGACCTCGAGAGCATTTAATGAAATGGAGCATTCAATAGTCAGGAAAGAAAATCCTAAACGACCTTTCTTCTTGAGCGGCAATCCTAAGCAGACTTGGAGAGCATTTAATGGGCTTGAGCATTTAAGATCATAATGACCTAGAGAGAATTTAATGGAATGGAGCATTGTCACAAAAGGAAGTCGGCCTTTCTTCGTGAGCGGCAATCCCACGTGGCAATGACCTTAAGAGCATTTAATAGGCTGGAGCATTTAATGGTTAAGTCACAGAAGGAAATCCTAGGCAGCCTTTCTTCTTACGTGGCAATCCTAGGCGGCCTTTCTTCATGGGCGCCTTTTCTTCTTGAGCGACCATCTTAGGCGGCAATCCTAGACGGCCTTTCTAGGCTTGGATTTCCGACTCTATCGCAAAGATGGCTCTCTTCCGCATTTATATGCCAGAACATTTATGGTCTTATAAAGGCCACATGCATTAAGGCATTTATGGCTGCCACATTGACTACTTGGTCCCATGCGTGAGAAAAGATGGCGTAAGAAAGCCACAACAAGGAGTTCTCGACTCCATGCCTCATGAAAGTCCTCGATGGCCTTTTCCAATTTCCGTCCTCGACGGCTCCTAGCCGTCCCACTCTAGACCACGACAAACCGACTTCCGACAAGCGAGGAGGATTACGAGCATAAGAACCTGCTTGCGTGGAGCCCACATGCCTGGCTCCATCATTGTCCATGCACACATAGGGAAGTGTATAGGATAGACAACAGACTAGCACCATCCACATCTGACGGGAGCTTTGACATACTACTAAGATCTTCATAAAAGCTTTGACAAGTGGCAGCACCTTAGGTCTCACAGATATTAATCCTGATATTTCACCTACCAAAAGTCATCAGTCATCATGATACCCAACCACTTAAATCAGGTGAGTCCAAAAGTCATGGTCCATCATGAGGCTCCACGTGACTCATCCCTTCACAGATATTAAACCTGATATTCCATCCATAAAAGTCATCAGCCATCATGATACCCCAACCATTCAGACCAGATGAGTCCCAAAAGTCATGGTCCATCATGAGGCTTCACGTGACTCATCCCTTCATTAAAGGACAAGGCTCCAAGCTTCTCAAGCAAGCTACATAGAGTACAAAGATAAATAAATTGGGTAAGAGGGAACTCCGATCAGGTAACTTCATGAACCCACAATAACACATGCTCATCCTTACTCATAGGGAGCTCTTCTCTGAGCCTTTCCCTCTTTCTCTTTTGAGCTTCCTCCAGCTTATGGTTATTCCTGGTCACTAACTTGAGCGTCGGAGAGTTGCAAGAAGAGAAGACGAAGGAAGAACCCTGATACTTCCCTAGAGTGATGACTGATGCTCAAGGACGATAGCTTAAAGTGATCGGACATCAACAGATGGGTTCAAGGAGCAGAAAAGGAAAGTAAAAGTCTTTATTTTTTATTGATGAACCTAAACCTCAACTTTAACCGACCGAACTTAAACAATTTGAATAAGAACTAGTATTCAATTGAACTATGGAACATATTTTTGAGCCAATTTTAACATGTTACATGGACTCTTGCTGAGTCCACTCAAATCCCTTATAGGACGATATTATCATAATATTTTTGTTTTCATTGGAGATGGTAAAATATGTCAATGAATCATAAACGCATCATGATAACTTAAAAGTATAATAGCCAATAGGTCAATCTCAATCTGACATGTTTGTTAATTATATTAGAAATTTAAATCTAAATCTTATATATGTATTATATGGATTAAATAACATAATTCATATAATCCATTTAACAATCAGATTTTGCTTAGGTTGACATGAATGTATGGCCTATTTTGATCAATCGTATAATTTAAAATTAAAATTTATTATATCTAACCGGATTCTCAAGCAGTGTTGTTTATGAATTCCACAGTAACAAGATTGGCTTTCTCCTCTTATCTACCAAGGAGGTTATTTCCGTCATCTGTCCTTATATATTTTTCCTGAAACTGCTACCTAAGTTCTCATTGTATTGTACTTCATCCTAATAAATTTGAATAACAAAGAAGATTAAAAAAAAAAAAAAAGCAAGATAGAAGAAGTTAAGAAAGAATGGAGGCATATTGAGCGACAGATATTGAGTCGCAATCGTTAATTAAATTATGGCCTAAACTGGAAGGCAACAGCTGAACGACAAGAAAACGCTATATATATAGGGACATGGTTTTGAGCAAAGTTATCAAAGATCTTTTTGTACCATCTCTACTGTCACCATGAAGCTCTCCATCTTGATCTTCTTCCACTTATTGTCATGCTTCCATGTCGCTTGCTCTGTCCCCCAACAGTATACCTCAATATTTAACTTTGGGAACTCCCTTTCTGACACTGGTAACTTGCTTATCATCAATGCTACTGCCACATCCGTCGGCCGCTTCCCTTATGGCATGACTCACTTTGGTCACCCCACCGGCCGCTTTTCTGATGGACGGTTGATCATAGATTTCATCGGTATAACTGATCTCTTTTAATTTATCGAAGCAGCTAAATTGGTAGCAGAACGCAGAGGTCCCAGAACCAAACTGATCACGTTTACATTGTTCTCATGCATGTAGCCGAGGCTTTTGGGCTCCCATTACTTCCTCCATTCTTAGCTCGCGGACAAGACTTCCGTCAAGGAGCGAACTTTGCCGTCAGCGGTGCCACAGCACTCGACATTGAGTTCTTCCAACAGAGAGTCCTTGGTAGCTTTGTCAACCAGTCCTTGAGCGTCCAGCTTCGGTGGTTCGAGGAGTTGAAGCCTTCGCTTTGCAACTCAACTAAAAGTTGTTTTTTGTTTTGCAATCAGCGTGCCATCTGTGCTGCTGTCATCGTTGGACTCATAATTAATAACACTCGTATGAACTGGGTGCAGGCTGCAGGGACTACTTCAGTAAATCTCTCTTCATGGTCGGAGAGATTGGAGGGAATGACTACAACATTCCTTTGGGCTCAAAGAGGAGCTTGAAGGAAGTGAGATCATATGTGCCTAAAGTCATCGATACCATTTCGAAGGCCATTGAGGTAGGCTTTCTGGAATATTGCACTAATATTACTGTGACAAAATTAAATGACCATCTTATCAAATTTTGGTGCAGAGATTGATTGAACACGGGGCGGTGGATCTGGTAGTGCCGGGAATTCCACCCGGTGGATGCTTTCCTGCGTTCCTCACGCTTTACATGAGTTCTAATTACAAAGAAGATTACGACCCTCGAACTGGGTGCCTCAAGAAGCTGAACAATCTGATCAGATACCACGATAGGCTGCTGCGTCGGTTATTGGAGCAGCTCCGAATCAAATACCCACGGTTAAGGTTCAGTTATGCGGATTACTATGGTCCTGCAATTCGATTCGCTCAGTATCCAGAGCTCTATGGTGAATATATAAAGTCTTACTCAAAAATATAGCTGGCTAAGAATATTTTATTCAAGCTCCTTAACCCTGTATATCTCAGTCAAAATAGCTACTTAAAAAAGGCATTATTTGAGCTCATCAATTCTGTATAAATATTCAAGGTTTTTCTAATACATAATCAACGTGTTATTTACAACTCACCATGTTGGCTTTCATATACTTTCTTCATTCACATTTTAAGAATGCATTATTTGATTTTCTTGATCTTGCATAAGTAACCAAGATATTCCAGGTGTATAACCAATGTAGGACTAAACAGTGGCTAGTATGGACTCTCACATTTTCCTCCATTCAATCACAAATATATAAAGCTCATTGTAGTGTCTTTTAGTCTATATGAGTCATGAATTGGACTTGCTCTGATACTATTTGTAAATAGGAATCTCATCAAACAAAAGTTAGCTAAGAAGGTGTTACTTGAACTTCTTAATCCTATATAAGTATCCAAAATTTTCTCAATATATATATAGACAATGTGAAACTAATTAAACACTTGCTAACTTGGGCTTTCATAAATTTTTAGACTAACTTTTTTTTGACAGAATTAAGGATATTTTAATAATTATATATATATATATAAAATAACTTAGACATAGTATTTGCTAGGATGACCAAATTTACTTTTAGTGTTAATTTGGTATTTTTCAAGAAAAGCTTCCCTAAGACTCATCTTTTCCAATAAAAAAAAGATTTATAGGAAAAAGCTAGGATTTTACCATGTTTAGTTGATAGAACATTTGCATGAAAAAAAAAGCTCTGAAAATATTTTTTATTTTGTTGGATGCAATTTTGTTTGAGAAAATATCTATACGACTATATTATCATTAGAATAAAGATTTTAAATATTATTTTTTATAAAGAAATTAAATGGACCATTTGAGTTCTATTTCCATGCTATTGTATTGAAGGCTAATTTTGGCATTTTGATGCCAAAAAATTTACAAATAAAGGGAAAAGAGGACCGATAAATACCCTAAGGGTGAACTTTTCTTTTCTTATTTTCTAAGATTTAGTTGAATAAGGTGTAGAACATTGTGTATGAGACTTATTCATGTTTTTTTTTCTTTTAATAAAAAAATATAAAAAAGGAGGTGATACTTTTTTTCTTCTAGTCCTCTTCCCCCTTACTCAAAAATATTTATTTTCTTATTTCCTTCTTATGTCCCTTTAATAATCTTTTATGTAAAATGATTGATACAATAATTACTCATTAGAAAGCTAATTATGTATTTTATGTAATTTGATAAATAAATTTTAATAATCTATTTTATGTAGTGTGATAAATGACTTATTTATTTTATATATTTTTATTTATATAACTATAAATGAGCAATAAAAGTATGCCTAAAAAATAGCATGAAAATTGACCTCAAAAGATCCATTTTCTTATGAAAAAAAAAATTACTTGGTATCTTTATTTTAGAAGTACTATAGTGAAATTGATATGTTTTCATGTAAAATTACCCAACCAAATGCAAAATTATTTTTATAACTATTTTTATGTAATTTTTTATCAATTAAATGTCACAAAATTTATATTTTTTAAAAAATTAAAAAATACTTTTTGAGAGAATGCCAATCGAAAGAAGGATAACATGCCAAATATCCCAATTACGGTCCAAAAACGCTGATT
This sequence comes from Calamus simplicifolius, assembly GCA_900491605.1. NCBI lineage: Eukaryota > Viridiplantae > Streptophyta > Magnoliopsida > Arecales > Arecaceae > Calamus > Calamus simplicifolius. Next base: position 105,785 of record UESW01004587.1, on the reverse strand, counting down.
TTAGCTCATGTTTCATTACAAGAAGATCTATACTCAGACCTTTCTATTGAAAAAATAGTTTTCCTAAAAACTAATTATAACCTTTCCAAAATGTTTTATCAAATGAAAAACTAAATTTTTATAAGAACAAGTTTTTGTAGGAAATTACTTGCAACCAAACATTAACGAGTTCACTTGCTAAAAGCGTTTAAACCCATTCAATCACAAAACCAACTTTTTTCTTGATTTATTATGTGAAAACTAGTTATCCCATAATTACTTCTGTAATTAAATGAGTAGAATTTTAAATATTCGGTGAGTTACTGAACATGTTTATTATATTTACATTAATTTTCACATATCATGGATGATAAGGAAAAGACTTGCTGCACCTTAGATGCAGCAAGTGTCGGCAGTACATATTGGTTACCTGCGCGTGCTAGCACGGGTGCAGTGCACAATAAGGCCCATTGGGCATCCTTACGTGTGCCGGCATGCGCAAACAATGAATCAGCACAGTTGCTAGCAGTACAATAAATGGGCTGAGTTGGGCCAAGCTAGTGGTACCACATATTGATCCCGATTTGACCCATGACCTTTGAAAAGTTGGGTTGTGTTTCAAAATCAAGGGTTAGCTTAGCCTAAGCTTGATAGAAAAGTCTTGCTGCATCGCTCTTCGGTACAGCAAACTCGCATCGATCATGTGGATTGGCTGCCCGCATGTGTCGTCATGCGTACGATGGCCCAATGAGTTTTGTTGTGCATCGTACATATATTGATATATGTGGATGATCAATCCATGCAGTTGATGCGCGCATTGAATGGTAGTACAGCAAGCTTGATACTCATCCCACTTAATTTGTTCAAAATGCGAGCTCGTATATCTGGGCTGGTGACGTGGGTCATTCCGAAGGAAGGCTTTAGTTCTAACAGTACTTGCCAATAGCCAGTAGGATACTCTGACCCAAAAACATGGCATGAAAGCTGATATGGTATTTTGCTTTTGAAATAAAATGTGAAATATGACACAAAAGTTGGTGGTTTAGCCTTCCAAACCATGCACATTTAGGTCCTGTAAAAGATGCCCATCATATTAAAGAAAAATGAGAATCATGTTTGACGGTGGAACTGTCGAGAGAAGTCTAATTTGTATCATTTTATAAACACAATAAAAAGATTGTACATGTCAAGTTCTTGCAGAAATTACTCCCAATCTTTAAACATAAAAACTCCTCCTAAAAACAAAGAGGAACGATAATCTTATTTACGAGAGGATCCTCTCTTGACTATTTATATTTTTGCAGGATTCAGCAATGGGGCTTTAAGAGCGTGTTGTGGGGGTGGGGGCCCATATAATTTTAATGCGACAGTTCTTTGCGGTCAACCGGGCTTCAACGTTTGTGAAGACCCCTCAACTTACGTGAGTTGGGACGGCGTCCATCTAACAGAAGCTGCCTACCGTTCCATTGCCTATGGTTGGCTCAATGGTCCTTACGCTGACCCACCCATTATAAGTCCTGGGCTCCGTTAGAACCGGTGCGGACATGAAGGCAAGCTTAGCAATACAAGTTTACCCGATTGAAATAAAAGAACAAAAGAACTTGGTTCCATTCAGCATCTACCATATTCTATGTATTTCTCTTGGCATGAGGTTATGTTTCTTCATTGTTTAGTGCAATCATCGTAAATATGTTTGCTGTAGCTCTATTTTATGTTACTTCATGAAGAGGCTTGATGAACTTCATGATTTTAATACATTTGTGCTATCAAGGCCCAAAGGGGCTAATTTGTATTGGACTAAGTATGAGAGGTTTGTGATTAAATCAAGTCACGAGTGTACACGGGCTTGAAAATTAATTTAATCTCATTGGGTTAGTCCTGTGAGTTTTTATTGAGTTTGGGTCTGGCCCATTTGGTGGATGTATTTAAACTTTAGTCATTAGGATTTTGTTACGCAGCTTTCATCGAGATCAGACGCCTGAGGAAAGATAGAGAAGAAGAATATATTGATATAGAAGAAAAAGAGAATGCCTTTATTTTCTGAGGTTTCGTTCAATCTCTGATTACATTCAGATAGAGCCTTAAATAACCATCCATCTTGGATGATAAGATTTATCCGCACCAGCCTGTAACCAACTCCCTGAAATATGGAAGTCTATCCAGAAACCTGAGCCCAATCCTCCTGAACCCAGATCTATAACCCACGATTAGATCATTAAACATTCTCTCAAAAAACTCCCTTCTAAACCATGAAAGAAAGCACTCAAACCCGAGCCCATGTACACCCATGACTCACATGCTCTCTATTCTTGGGTCACAAGCAGACCCAAATGACTTAGGAACCTGAGAACTTATGTAACCTAAGCTCTCAAACCTGTGTGACTCTCCTGAACTTTGGATGTGCCACACCTGAGCTTACAATCTCCACCTTGGTGCATTCAAGTTATAGTAAGCTCCACCTGATCCATCAATCCCATCAGTGCTCCACATCTGAAGAAGCTATCTTGAGGTAGTACCTTAGTGAGTGCATCCGCTGCATTATTTTGGTAAACACTTTCACAAGCTCCAACTCACCATCCTCCACAAGCTCCCTGATCCTATGGTATCTAATGTCAATATGTTTGGTCCTAGCATAATAGACTGGATTCTGGACCAAACATAAAGCACTAGAGGACTATCAGAAAATACCATGATCACCCCTTGTGCTATCCCCATCTCCAGTGCAAGACCTTTTAGCCACATAGCCTCCTTTGCAGCCTCTGAAATACCAATATACTCTGACTCTGTAGTAGACAAAGCCGTCATTGGCTGCAGACTTGACCTCCATGATATTGGACCACCATTCAACATAAAGACATACCCTGTCGTTGACCTTCTGGTGTCCAAATCACCTCCATAGTCAGCATCAACAAAACCTGCTACCCGATCCTGAGCCTCCATGGTCAGTCTAGTGTCATCCTCCATGCTACTATACCCATAGCATATACCAACACTGACTATGCCAATAAGATATTTGAAGATCCCTTTCAGAGCTCTCCAATGTGCTTTACCTGGACTAGCCATGAATATGCTAACTTGGCTAACAGCATATGCAAGGTCAGGCCTACAACACACCATAGCATACATGAGGCTGCCAACTCCTGAAGCATAAGGTATTCTGGACATCTCCTCAGCCTCTATCTCAGAACTCGGTGACATAGTCTTGGAGAGCTTAATATGACCAGCCAATGGTAATGCGGCTGGCTTTGCACTATCCATACTGTACCTCTCCAAGATCCTCCTGATATAAGTCCTCTGAGATAAATGAAGCAACCTCATGTGTCTGTTCCTAAAAATTTTCATCCCCAAAATTCGTGTAGCATGACCTAAATCCTTCATTCCAAACTCAGTTGACAATGCTGCCTTTAGATCCTCCACAACAACTTTACTTTTGTATGCAATTAATATATCATCCACATACAAAAGCAAGTATAATCTAGAATTATCTCCTAAAATCCAAAAATAAACACAGGGATCATACTCACATCTAGACATGCCGATGCTCCTCACAAAGGTATCAAACCGCAGATACCACTGACGCGGTGACTACTTCAAACCATATAAGGATCTCTGCAAATGACATACCTTTCTTTTGACCCTGGTTCTATAAACCCCTATGGTTGCTCCATATAAATCTCCTCCTTCAAATCCCCATGAAGGAAGGCCGTCCTGACATCCATCTGCTCCAGTTCCAAATTCTGCACTGCTACAATGCTCAGCAATATACTGATAGATGTGTGTCGTACCACTAGAGAGAACACCTCGTTGTAGTCAATGCCTTCTTTTTGAGAAAATCCTTTGGCCACTAACCTGGCCTTATACCTGATCTTCTCCTTCTTTGTGGCTCCTTCTTTGCACTGAAATACCCATTTACAACCAATGGGCTTCTTTCCACTTGGCAGTGACACCAACCGCCAAGTCTGATTCTTCTGCAGGGACTACATCTCTTCCACCATTGCCTGGACCCACCTATCTCTATCCTGGCTTGTCATTGCCTCCTGGTAGGTAACTGATCCTCCACTGGCAGCCACCAATGCATATGACATGGTCTCGCCAAACCTATATTGCTGCGATTGCTGAATGACCCTCTTTGGCTTATGTAGTGTAATGCCGATGCCTATCCCAAGATGTGATTCCTTCCTCTTCTCATCTCTACCGTGAGCATGCATCTGGTTGGTCCCCGCATGTGAAGACATATCTGGAGTATGCTCCACCTGATTCTCATGTCCTCTTGGCGATCCTACAAAAGGTAAAAAATCATAAGAGGTTAATTGCTCAGTTGCGCCATGCGAGTCTCCTGCTGCCCACCCGCGTCCATTGGGCCTCCGGCTGAACCTCTACCACCTTCTACTTCTTGAGGACTGAGCTCTCATCAAAAACCACATCTCTGCTGATCGTGGCCTCTGCTCCAAGGGATCCCAGAGTCTGTATCCCTTGACTCCTCGCGGATATCCAATAAACATCATTTTTTGGGCTTTGGCATCCAACTTGGTCCGCTGACTGGCATCCATATGTACAAATGCTGTGCATCCAAAAACTCTGATATGGCTAAGCTCCACCTATCTACCTGACCACACATCCTCTGGTAACCTCCCATCAAGCTTGACATGAGGAGACATGTTCACCAAGTAGGCTGCTGTGTCAACTGTGTCCACCCAAAACATTTTAGGTAATCCTACTTGCAATCTCATGCATCTAGCTTTCTCCATGAGAGTTCGGTTCATTCTCTCAGCCACTTTATTTTGCTGAGGAGTTCTAACCACTAAAAATTGCCTTTTGATGCCTTCGTCTATGCAAAATTTCAGAAACTCCTTACTTGTGAATTCTCTACCGTTATCAGACCGCACCTTCTTTACATTTCTCCCTGTCTCCTTCTCCACCTCAGCTTGCCATGCTTGAAATTTGAAGAAGACCTCTGACTTTTCCTTCAAGAAATATATCCAGACCTTCCTTGAAAATCATCAATCAGAGTCCTGAAATATCTGGCCCCATTCCTGCCCGAAACTGGAGTTGGACCCCAAACATCACTGTGTATTAGCTCCAAGGGACCTATACTGTGCGCTGAACTGGTAGAAAATTTTACCTTGTATTGCTTGCCCATCTGACATGGCTCACAGACCTCTGCAACACCCTCATCCAAAGCTGGAATCCTCTTATCCTTCATCAGCACCCTCATACCCCGCTCTCCCATGTGACCAAGATGGTAGTGCCACATGCGGTACATATCCTGCTGACTGTGCACTGCTGCTACTGTCTCAGACCCTCCACACATCACAGACCCAACCAGCTGAAATAAATTATTTTTCAGCCTCTTCCTCCTCATCACAACCATGGTACCTTTCATGACGTTGAGCAAACCATTCTCAGAACGACAATTGAAACCAAATCCATTCCTCTCCAAGTAACCCAAGGACACTAGGTTCTTCTTCAAGTTAGGAACATGCTTCACATGAGTAAGAGTTCTCACAACCCCATCAAACATTTTGATCCTAACTGTGCCAACTCCCACCACTCTGCAAGAATGGTTATCGCCTAATGTCACATTCCCTACATCGATTTTAGTATAATATGCAAACCAGGACTGATGCGGTGTATAATGATGTGAGCAGGCTGAATCAAGTAACCAAATGTCTGCTGTACTTTGTGTGCATCTGAAACCACCAAGAGGTCCTTCTCGACCCCTACATCTTCAACAGTACTGACTGATTCCTTCTCTTTCTTCTCTTCTTGAGGTTTCTTCCAAAGAGGACAATTCCTCTTTATGTGTCTAACCCCATTACACTTGTAACACCTGAACTTGCCTTTGCCTTTCTTTAACTTGGACCTAAATCGGCCCCTATGCTTGCTGACCTCCTTGCCTCTGCCGATTCTCTCTCCTACCATGAGGCCCTCCTGAGGTATACCTTCCCCTGTTATCTTTTCCCGCTGCTTATTGGATCTCAACACAGACATAATATCTTCATAAAGCAATGTTTCTTTTCCATAAAGTAGTGTAGTAACAAGAGGATCATAAGACATAGGCAATGAACATAACAAGAGAAGAGATTTATCTTCTTCCTCCATCTTAACACCAAGAGTCATCAAATCATTGCATATCCTATCATACTTCTGAATATGAAGAACAATATCCCCGCCTTCCTGCATCCGAAGACTATATAATTGTTTCTTCAACATAAGTTTATTGCACATATTTTTGCCTATGTATAAGAATGCAACTTGGCTCAAAAACCCTTCGGTTTCTTCTTATATAGGACACTGTACAAAACTGAATCAGCAAGACACTCTGATCGCTGCACATGCCCTCTTCTCAAGAAACAGCCAATCCCTTTCTGACATCTCCTCAGGCTTTGATTCCAAAGTAACATCAAAAAAATTCCGCACTACTAAATCCTCAACCCTCACCTTCCACATGGAAAAACTCCATTTTCCATTAAATTTTTCAAACTCAACTTTGCTTCCACTACTTATGGTTGATCAGGCTACAAACAGTAATCATAGAGATAAATTAAGAAAAATTCCTAGAGGTGAAATCCTGGTTGAAATCCTCTCCTGAAGCCCTTCCAAGAAGTTCTGCTTTCCTTGGATAAGATGCTTGTTGCAATTAAACAAATTACTGCATAGGTTAGTTGCTTCGTGCTTTTTTCTTTGGTTGCTGGTTCAAAACCCACTGCCCCCCCCTTTAATTTCTTAAATTTTATTTAATCATTTTTTCCTTAGCCGATTTTGCTCCAGAGCCGTGAGGCTTCCTCCCGCGTCTTCAAGAATTCCTTAGGAGAAATCCCGATGCAAGTTCCTTCTAACGTCTTGGATTCCCAAACTCCTCTTGGAGTTTGACTTGTTGACCAAAACCTTAACGAGGCTTCCTCTCGTGAAGCTTCTTCCACAAATTCCTCCTCCTGTGCATATCTTTCCACCGAAGACGTCTTCCATGGGAGAAATCCATCCCTGAGTTCCTGCGAAGAAGACGGGCAAGAATTCCGTTGTTGCCTCCCTCTCAGTCTTTAATTCTGGAAGAAATCGTGAAACTCCTAGGCTTCCATTAGGACATTTTTTTGAAGAAATCGTGAAACAAGGCCTCCGTGAAATTAGTTGAATTAATGCCTCACGTTAACGCGATCTGCTGGAGACGTCGCCCCTCCAAGAACTCCCATCTTTCTTCGATCTCGGACAGAGTTGCACCGGGATTGGTTGCACCAGGACTTGATCTAATTTCTCTTCCTCTTTCCAAGCGTCTCTCTGATGCTCTGATACCACTTGTTGCGCAGCTTCCGTCAAGATCAGACGCGTGAGGAAGATAGAGAAGAAGAATAGATGGATATAGAAGAAAAGAGAATGCCTTTATTTTCTGAGGTTTCGTTCAATCTCCGGTTACATTCAGATAGAGTCTTAAATAACCATCCATCTTGGATGATAAGACTTATCCGCATCAGTCTGTAACCAACTCCTTAACAAACTCCCTAAATATGGAAGTCTATTTAGAAACCTGAGCCCAATCCTCTTGAATCGATCCATAACCTATGATTAGGTTATTAAACATTCTATCAAAAAACTCCCTTCTAAGCCATTCAAGAAGCACTCAAACCCGAGCTCATGTACACTCATGACTCATATGCTCTCTATTCTTGGGTCACAAGCCGATCCAAATGACTTAGGAACCTGAGAACTTACGTAACCTAAGCTCTCAAATCTGTGTGACTCTCCTGAACTTTGGATGTGCCACACTTAAGCTTGCTTACAGATTTGGATGTAATAGAACACTTGATGGATGTATTTAAACTCTAGTCGCTAGAATTAAATGAATAGAACATTTTTTTTTTTTTCTCCTAACCTCTATCATCATCCTATCTCTCCTTCCTCCTACCTTCCTTCATCCTCTTTCTGCCGTGAAGATCCGGCTTCGTCTACGGATCCAGGACGTGGGCGTGGGATCCAGAAGCCAGCAAAAGAATGCGCTGGCATCGTTTCGTGGGTATGGAAGCATCGTGTCATCGGCTTCATCTCCATGGCGTGGAGAAGGGAGACGCGTGAGGCTTCTGTGAATGGTGCGTCATTCATGGAGCTCGTGAAGGGGTGCTTCACGGAAGCCTTGGTGCGTAGGTGTCTCTCAGGAACGCTCGGGCATGGGAGAGAAAAACGCCCCTAGGTGGCTTTGTGAGGAAGGCTTCGCATGAGGAGATCGCACGGTTTCACGGATCGGCAGAAGAAGATGCGCGAAGAGACTTCCACAGATCCTCCAGGGTTTCATGGGAGGAGTCACGGGAACTTTAGGGGTTTTGTGGGAGGAGTCACGGGAAAGTACTGGAGAGAAGCCTTACGCACGTGAAAAAGGGGGGGAGGGGAGTTCAAAGCCAAGCCAAGGAGAAAGTCAAAAGGTCCGATCAACTTGGGAGAATTCCAGCAAGCAAGAAAATCTAAGAAAAGAAGGATTTGGATAAAATCTAAGAAAAAAAAGATTGGATAAAATTTAGGAGCAGACGTATTACTACTGTGCTTGTTTAATTATTGGTAATAAAGGATAAAATTTTAGGGTATTTCTTCAGCGAGGTTGATTCTACTCGTATTCATCGATCAAATGCTAAACCTCAATAGTTGGTATCAGATCCTGGTTCAGAAAGAAGTAATTTGAAGCTCTTCAAGGAGTTGAAATAATTTCAACAAAGCTTCGTCAATGTACCTCTTAATTTTTTAAAATTTATTTTTATGCTATTTTTATTGAGATTTGGCCATGGGTAGTAGCATAAAAATAGATTTTGAGAAATTTGATGGGAAGAAAAGTTTTTTCATATGAAAAGTCTAGATAGAGGACCTACTTGTGCAGCAGGATTTAAATTTGGCTTTGGAAGAAAGGCCAAATGGGATAACAAATAAGCAGAAAATGTCTTTGAAGAAAACATGTTCAGCGATCAGGGGATGTCTGACAGATTCAAACCTTTATTTAGTGCTAGAGGAGAAGACCCCGAAGGGACTCTGATCGAAGTTGCAAGACTTCTATATGGAGAAGAATATGTGCAACAAGTTGATGTTGAAGAAGCACCTCTATAGCCTTCGGATGTCAGAAGGTGAAGATGTGCTGGGCCACATCCAGGTGTTTGATAGATTAGCAATGAATTGCTAAATATCAGGATCATGATGGAGGAGAAAGATAAGGCACTTTTACTATTATATTTGCTGCCCACATCACAAGATTCATTGGTCACGACGCTGCTCTACAGGAAGGAGACATTGTTCTATGAAGATATGGTCTCGGTACTTCGAACAAATGAGCAGAGGGAGAGGATGAACAAGGAAGCTGTTCCCCAAGAGGATCTATCAGTTGGGGAAGGGTCAGATAGAAGTAGGGACAGGAGCAGGCTTAGGGGATGGTTACAGTCCAAGAAGGCTAAGTACTACAAGTGTGGTGAGGTAGGACATTTCAAGAGGGATTGTCCTAAAAGAAAAAAATCAAAAGAAAGAAAATGAATGATCTGAATCTATGAGTACAGTTGCAGGCCAGAAGGTGGAGGATAATCTCTTGGTGGTATCAGATAGTCACAGGCATAGCACAGAGATGTGGACTTTGGATTCAGCTTGTTCTTAACATTACACTCCCAACCGGTCATGGTTCAGCACTTACACAGAGGTTGATGAGGGGCGTGTAACTCTTGGAGATGATCACCTTTCAAGATGGCATGGATTGGCACAGTGAGGGTGAGGATGTTTGATGACATGGTGCACACTCTTACTAGCATGAAGCATATCCCAGAACTCAAGAAGAAACTGGTGTCACTGGGGTACCTGAAGCAGACTAAATATAGCTTCAGTAGTCATACCAGGAGTGGAGTTTTGAACATCTCCAATGGAGCTATGGTTGTGATGAGAGGGAGAAGGCTGGAGAGCAACCTATGCAGGTTGGAGGGCTCTGTCGTGATCAAAAAATCTTAGGCAGCAGTTGTGGAACAGGATCCTCAGGATGTGTATAGGATGTGACATTACCGTCTAAGCCATATGGGAGACAGAAGGATGAAAGAACTAAGCAAAAGATGGCTACTTTTAGACTTGAGTGGTGGAGTCATGGAGATCTGTGAGCCATGTCAGATGAAAAAGTAAAGGAGAGTGTAGTTCTTGGTCAGCACAGCTAGCAGTGTAGAATCCCTTAAGCTAGTACATATGAATGTTTGAGAACCAGCCTCGGTTTCTGTAAGGAATGGGGCTAGATACTTCTTGACTCTGATAGATGATTTCTCAAGAAAGAAGTGGCATTACTTCATGAAGGAGAAATCAGAGTTCTTCACCAAATTCAGGATCTAGAAGGCTAAGGTAGAGGAGTAGGGTAGGAGTGTAAAGTGTCTGAGGTCAAACAATGGCAGAGAATACACTAGCAGGGAGTTTCAGAGATTTTGTGAGAAGTGGGGCATCAAAAGGCACTTCTCGGTAATAAAATCTTCTCAACAGGAAGGGGTGGCTAAGAGGATGAACAGAACACTGTTAGAAAAAGCAAGGTGCTTGAGGCTGCAGGCAGGGCTTCCAAAGATGTTCTGGATTGACGCAGTAGGTGTAGCTAGCTACTTGGTCAATCGGTCATCGCACACCAGGTTGGATGAAGGCATTCAAGAGGAGATATGGTCTAGAAGAAAGACAAGCCTAAACCATCTAAGGGTGTTTGGATGCATGGCATATGTGCATGTTGGTTCTAGGGAGCGGAGTAAATTGGATGCTAGGCTAAATTAAGAAGATGGTGTCCTTGGGTTTCCTGCATGGAACAATGGGTATCGGTTGTGGGACCCCTTGGAGAAGAAGGTTGTCATCAGCAGAGATGTGACCTTCGACGAGAGCTCGATCCTTCGGAGCAGTGATGGTACAGATACATAGCAAGGACTATAGCAGGTGGAACACGATAACGCTAGTCAGATGACCTCGTATATAGTCATGCCATTTGCTAGTGGACTAGTAGGATTTGAGATTTCGATGGAGAAGACTAGTAGAAGGATCAGAAGTTAGGAAGTTCAGCAGGATGCAGTTGGGCAGAGGACTCAGGAGGATGTAGCTGAGCAGGGGACTGATACTGGGATCGCACCACACAGGCCCAGAAGAAATGTGCGACTACCACTTCGATACGGCTTCGAGGATTCGATGTTATAAGCCCTGATAACAACGAATGAAGACCCTTACACCTATCAGGAGGCTGCGAAGAGCCAGAACAACTAGGATAGAGCTAGGTGGGTCCATGCTATAGCAGAAGATGCAGGCTATGGCAGAGAAGATGCAGTCTCTCCATATGACTGGCACGTGGCAGATGGGTTTATCAGCGTAAGAAAGAGCCTTCAAAGCAAGAAGATATCAGGTATAAGGCAAGACTAGTGGCCAAAGAATACTCTTAGAAGGAAGGCATCGACTACAGAGAACTGATGAAAGAAGGTAGAGTGGAGCTGATGAAGGTACACATCAAGAAGAACCTAGCAATGCACTGACCAAGGTTTTTTTATGGGATAGCTTTCGTAAGTATTGCAGCTAATGGACACGATGGACGTGCTGAAGCCTTGAAGCACCAAGGTAAAGATTGTTGGGCTTGGTGTGGTGCTATCAAGGCCCAGGGAGGCTAACTTGTATTGGGCTGGGTGTGAGTCCAAGGGTTGAAATTAAATCAAGTCACGGGTGTACACAGGCTTGAGAATTAGTTTAATCTCAGTAGGTTAGTCCATGAAAGTTTTTGTTAAGTTTGAGCCTGGCCCACTTGGTGGATGTATTTAAACTCTAGTCGCTAGGGTTTGGATGGAATAGAACATATTCTTTTCTCCTAATCCTCCTATCTCTCTTTCCTCCTTCCTTCCCTTCATCCTCTTTCTGCTGTGAAGATCCGGCTTCATCTACGGGATTTGGATAAAATTTAAGAAAAGGGGCTACGGTGTTTTGAACCCAGAAATAAAGTTTTCAGGAGCAGACGTGTTACCGTTGTGCTAATTTAATTGTTGGCAATAAAGGGTGAAAGCCCAGGGTATTTCTCCAGCAAGGTTGATTTCACTGATGTTCATCAAGCGCTAAACCCCCAACAATTTGTAAGTTCCTGCACTGCATGGTCTTGTTTTTATTTACTTTGTATTAGTCTTGAGGAAGAAGATCAGGACACCACCCCACATATCCATCTGTGCTTTTTCACATCAGAAAATAGAAAAAAAATAAGAGGTCCAAATTACATTCTATGCTCGTCGAAAAAAAAATCCCAAATAAAAAGACACAAAGTTGCATAATATGTGGAGGATTTGTTATTGCCGCACCATGCACAGCTCTTTTGAAACATATTTTGTTACTAAAAAGTGGGGCCATATTTGTTGACCCGAATGGTAGCCGAACCCAATAGTCAGAAAAAAGTCTTTCTACATCATCTCTGATGCAGGATGGTCTATATCAGATGCAATAATTTATCTATGCACAAGCCCGCATTTAAGGGCTCGCTTATAGGTCTCGCACCACAAGCTCCTTGGTTCACGTACGGGTGAATCACGATGCTCGGTACAGGCTATCCTGAATCGAAGAGGTGTACAAAGACTTTTCTCAACTATCAATTAGCTCAACCCATCATTCGAGCCGAAGTAAGGATACCATGTGGGTTGCCCGGCCTATAGCTCCCGTCCAGCAAAATAAGCAGAAAAGTCTTTGTACACCGCGCGCGATGCAGAACTCACGCACTATGGTGATTGACTATGTGCATGCGGCTGCACCTGCGCTGAAAATATTTCTGTTTTTTATGCACTGTGATCATACACGTGCATCATCAATCATTGCGTACAATATGCACGCTTCTACATCACGCGCAATACTTAAAGTGTTTTCCAAATAAGCGGCCCCCAAGCATGGCCTTTTTGGATAGACTCGATGGCATGGGGCTTTACCACCAGAATTGCCGACTGTTCATGTTTAAAGTATCTAGCTTGCATCGAAATCAATTTGGTCTTTTGTTTATTAACTAAAAAAGAAATAAAAGGGAAGAAAAAGTTATGCAGTGTAGGAGCGTAAGCATTGCGTACTGATTGACCACATATGCGATGCGTAAAAAAATAAAATTATACTTGATATGTGTGGCTACATGCGGGTTTAGCCATTCACCGTGCAAGGTTCAAGCGATTTGCACTGTGCCCGATGCATAGAATCCTTTTCAAAAGGGAATGGTAAAGCAAGAGGAATGCTAAAACAACAAAGGTCTCTTCTGATATCTCAATATATTCCGAAGGAATAAAGCTTTTGAAAGAATTTTTCATCGTTGGTCGCTTATGTCCATGTCATTTGGTTATAGTTTTCTTTCTTTTTATCTTTTTTTTTTCAAAATATTTTTTCTAAAGACAATGAAAGAAAAAGGATTTATTTTCGTTAGCCACTAGAATAATCTAAATAAAGTTTTCTCATTAGAGGGTGATATGGCTGGATTAGGCTGGCTTATGCGGTGGAGTGTCCTACCATTGAGCACACATGTTCACCAAAGAAGGAAGATTTATTAGAAAAAAATCTTTTTTAATACCACCAACATATCTCACCTCGCTTGGGACTTTCCCTGTAAGGTATAAGGCCAATCTAGAAAAGTTTCTACTTATTTATCCAAAGAAGATTTCTTTATGACTATCACATCATCTAAGTAACACCTCTAGACAACTATAAAAGTTGCCCGATACCTCACAGATAAATAGGTTTTTGCCCATAGCTTAGATCCTTATAGCTCATCTAAGAGCCCTGTGATTCCTCATTGTCTGCTTAGACTAACTTAAGCATTGAAGAATTTTCTCTAAAGAAAAGTTTTAGGCTTTCTTATGCTTTTGTTTTTTTTGTTTTTTTGTTTTTTTTTTGCAAGAAGGTGGATAGCTTGGCTGCACTACAAAAAAAATGATTTATTATGACGAATTAATTCGTCGCAATAGGTACAAATGTCGTCGTAATAACTTATTACGATGATAAAAACTTCGTCGTAATACATTACAAATCGTCGTAGTAAAATATTGTCGTAATAACCTATTACGACGAAAATAAGTCGCCGTAATATAATCCTATTACGGCGAAAATAAGTCACCGTAATAGGTTTTTATTTAAATTTTAAAAATATTAAAAACTTATTACGACGACTTATTTTCGCCGTAATAGGTTGATATTATGGCGAAAATAAGTCGCCGTAATAGGTTTTTATTTAAATTTTAAAAATATTAAAAACCTATTACGGCGACTTATTTTCGCCGTAATA
>UESW01004587.1:0-88612 GCA_900491605.1 Calamus simplicifolius | reverse complement strand
GCATAACCCAGGCGGCCCTGGCACCTCCAAGCCAGGCAGCCCCGGCACCTTCCTAGCCGGCCCCGGCCTGTCCAAGCCAAGCGGCCCCGGCATAACCCAGCCGGCCCTGGCACCTTCCTAGCCGGCCTCGGCCTGTCCAAGCCAGGCGGCCCGGCATAACCTAGCCGGCCTCGGCACCTTCCTAGCTGGCCCCGGCCTGTCCAAGCCAGGCGGCACCGACATAACCCAAGCTAGGCGGCCTCGGCACCTCCAAGCCAGGCGGCCCCGGCATAACCCAGCCGGCCCAGGCACCTCCAAGCCAGGCGGCCCCAGCACCTCCAAGCCAGGCGGCCTGGCACCTTCCTAGCCGGCCCCGGCCTGTCCAAGCCAGGCAGCCCGGCCTTTCCAAGCCAGGCAGCCACGGCATAACCCAGCCGGCCCCAGCACCTTCCTAGCCGGCCCCGACCTGTCCAAGCCAGGCGGCCCGGCATAACCCAGCCGACCCCGACACCTTCCTAGCCGGCCCCGGCCTATCCAAGCCAGGCGGCCCCGGCATCTCCCTAGCCGGCCCCGGCCTGTCCAATCCAGGCGGCCCCAGCATAACCCAAGCCAGGCGGCCCCGGCACCTCCAAGCCAGGCAGCCCTGGCATAACCCAGCCGGCCCCGGCACCTTCCTATCCGGTCCCGGCCTGTCCAAGCCAGGCGGCCCGGCGCTATCCTAGCCGCCTCCGCCCCGGCACTTCCTGGCCGGTGAGGACGGCCTCTGCTTTCCCCTCTCCATTGGAACAGGACCCACCAAACAGTTGCAGCCACCCACCTTGATGGGACTTGACCTGCAGTCCTGACATACCAAAGAAGGAAGCAAGCTCTGCCATTACTGCCATCACCATAAAAGTCTGGACAAGTGGCAACATTTCGGGCCTCACAGATGTCAGCCCTGACATTTCAATCCCCAAAAGTCCCTAGTCATGATGACACTTCAGCCACTCAGACTAAATGAGCTCCCAAAAGTTATGATCCATCATGAGGCTCCACGTGACTCCTTCCCACTAGAGGACAAGAACCCAAACTTCTCAAGCAAGTTTTGCAAAGTATAAAGGTAATAAATTAGGGAAGAAGAGGTAACTCCAAAACACTCAACACGCTCATACTGAGCCTCTGGCTCTTTCTCTTTCGAGCTTTCTCAAGCTCATGGCTGTTGCCCAGACCACTAACTTGAGCGTCTGAGGGTCTCCGTCAGAGTACCCGGCCGTGAAACTTCTTGCAGGCTTTGAAGACAAAGGAAGGGCTCCGATATTTCTATGGAGGAACGGCCGATGCTCAAGAACGCCAGCTCAAAGTGATCAGGCATCAACAGATGCTATTATTGGAACCCTATTTGAGTTAACTTATTTAATGTCAACGCCAACCCACCAACTTCCTCCTCTCTCGGCAAACAAGTATCAATTGTTAAATCATTTATTCTATGCTAACTTCTTCCGCAAACAATTCGAGCATGATGGTAGCTAGTTGCTAATTGTTATCTCGTTAAAATAAATTTTAAAAATTTAAGGTCAGCACGTGCTACTCTCATTATAATAATTTAATTAGGGTCAACACTTATTATGGTTCAAGTTAACCAACGTGATCATTCCTTTGATTTATCTGTCTAGTCCAAGCAACAATAAGGTAGTGTTTGATAGAAAAAATATTATACATGGATAAGTGTACGAGATAGAGTTTATCCCCTGGCTATCCCTAGAAATATCCCTTGATATTTCATTGATCATATCAAATACAAAAAGGTAAATCCATAGGATAACTTTTTTTTAGTTAGTATTTGATAGAAAAAATATTATCCATGGATAAGTGTACGGGAGAGAGTTTATCCCTGGCTATCCCTACGGTTATCCCTTGGCTATCCTATTGATCATATCAAATGCGAAAAGGTAAATTCATAGGATAACTTTTTTTGTACTCTTATTTGGAGGGATAACCAGCTATTCCTGTATTTTTAAAAAATAAATTGAGGGGATATCCCATGGTTAACCATGGATTATCCCTTTGGTTAACTTTATTCCCAGCTATCCCTTAGGTAGTATTTGATAGAAAAAAAATTATCCATGGATAAGTGTACGGGATAGAGTTACCCCCTAACTATTCCTAAGGATATCCCTTGGCTATCCCATTGATCATATCAAATGCAAAAAAGGTAAATCCATAGGATAACTTTTTTTACTCTTATTTGGAGGGATAACCAGCTATTCCTGCATTTTCTAGGGATAAATTGAGGGGATATTCCATGGTTAACCATGTATTATTCCTTGGTTAACTTTATTACCAGCTATCTCTTTTAGTTATGGCTTTAGATAGTATTTGATATAAGGGATAAGAAAAGATATCCAGGGGATATCCCTTCTTATTCCTAAAAATCATAACTATAAGGAATATTAATTATATTGGTCTCAATGACTATAACATTACCTTGACCACAAGGAGGAGCTTGAAGGAAGTGAGATCATATGTGCCCAAAGTCATCGATGCTATTTCGAAGGCCACTGAGGTACGCTTGCTGATATATTAATTAGACTAATATTATTAATTACAGTGACCAATGACCATCTATCTTATCAAATTTTGGTGCAGAGATGATTGGACTCGGGGGAGTGGATCTGGTGGTGCCGGCGGGTCCACCCATTGGATGCTCTCCGGCGTTCCTCACGCTTTACATGAGTTCTAACAAAGAAGATTACGAACCTCAGACTGGTGCCTCAAGAAGTTCAACAAATTGATGAGATACCACAATAGGCTGCTGCGTCGATTGGTGGAGCAGCTCCGTATCAAATACCCACGGTTGAGGTTCACTTATGCGGATGACTATGGCGCTATGATTCGGTTGGTTCGCCATCCAAAACTCTATGGTAAGCTCACCCTTTGCTAATTGATGGTAAATTACACCTAGTAATTGAATCCCCATCATCATTTAGTTTGCTTATAAAAATTATAACATCATAAAATGTAGTAACATAATTCCCACCGATAGGTGCTAACGTGAGATTGCCGCATGGTGAAAATTTAACATCAAAATTTTAAAATAAAAAAGTCACTAAAGTAACTTGTATCATATATAAGTATAAATTAATCATAAATAAAAGCTATTGCGAAACATTTATACAATTTATATTTTAAGTTTTTATGATATATTATATAATGTCATTTTTTATATATTAATATAAATAATATTATTATATTAAATTATATAGAATAAGTTATATTATATTATTTTTATTTAATATATAATAAAATTGAATATTATATTTAATTTGTAATATAATATCAAATTTATCATATAATTGATATATTTTAATAATATCACTAAATTATTATTATTTATATTATTATTTTATGTTGTATTTTATTTTATAATATAAAAAAAGTACATATTAAGAATATTAATATTTTTATTAATAAAAGAAAATATTATTATGATACATTATATAATTATATTACTATATATTATTAATAATATTATGTATATTTATTTATAAGTATTTAATTATAATAATATACTTTAGATAATTATTTATATTAGAATTGAATATGATATATATTTTTATATAATATATAATAATAAATATGCTATATATTTATAATATATTCTATTCCTATGTGTTATTATTTTTTATATAATATAATTATTATATTTTTATTTTTTAATTTACAAAAGTAAGAAAGTTTTTGAAAAGCTAGATTGCGCTTCGGCCGCATCCGTGGTAATGTATTTTGTTAAGCAAATATGTTAATATAAAATACACAGTACTTTATAGTCAAATTAGTTTGGAAACTAAACATAGATATTTTATATGTTCAAACATTTAAAATTAAGAAATTATATAATGTAATTTTAAGTTGAAAACGTTCAGTGCATAAACTAAACGCTCCCTTAATTTTCATTTTCTTTTCCACGTAACCATGCATACCTGCTAATGGCCTGTCGCATCGTTTGGCGAAAAATTCATGGCATGAAAGCTGATATGGTATTTCTTGAGGGGATTCTTTCATTGTCATCTGTTGACTTTGCTGGAACTGTTATGATCATGTCCAGACAATTCTTTGCTCTTTGATGTCTGTTCTATCCTACGGAATATGCATAGATTTCAAATTCATTATGTTTACCGAAAAGTCAACTCGATGGCCGATTAGGTGGCGTCCTCTGTAGCCCATTATTTCGGGTTTGGTTTTGGAAACAGAGAGACCTCTATCCTATTGTATTTAAACAAATTATATTTTTTAACTTATTGAGGCTGACTTACATTAAACAGATGTGATCATCCGTCTATATCAAAAAAAAAAAAAAAAAAAAAGCTGATATGGTATTTCATTTTTGATATAAAATGTGAAACATGCTATAAAAGTTGATGGTCTAACCTTTCAAACCACGAGTGTTCAGGTCCTACAAAATAATATTTTAAAAATCAGATTGGATCGGCCGATCAAACCGGTCCAATAAGGAATCGGTCATCAGTTCGATCCGATTTTATTATTAAAGTTGACTTTATATGACCTACTAAAAACTAGAAAAATTTATTGAATCGGCTAGGTTTCAAACCGGTCCAACCCATTTTTTAAATTTTTTAATTTTTCATTTAAATTAATATTAATATTTTATTATTTTTATATTATTAAATTAAAAATTATTATAATATTATTTGGTACAACTAAACCGATTTATCTGATCGAATTGGTTGACCCTCGATCCAAATATTAAGCCAGTTCATTGTTCAATCTGATTTTCAAAACATTGATGCAAAATATGCCCACCATATTAAATAAAAATCAGGATCATGTTTGAGGGTGGAACCGTCTAGAGCAGTCTAATATTTATCATTTTATAGACATGATAAAAAAAAGTCCTTGTTAAGCTCTTGTAGAAATTACTCCCAATCTTTAAACATAAAACCCCATCTTAAAAACGGAGAGGAACAATAATCTTATCAACAAGAATATCCCTCTTAACTTGTTGCCGTGGAAATTTGTTCTCCGATTCGGATGCGCCTCTGGCTCCTGATCCAGACGTCGACCTCGTTGCCTCGGGCAGAACCTACAAGATAGTCCGCACACAGAGGGTGCTGAGGGGGTTGCCTTCTGCAGAGGACCCTCCGACGCCAAAGTCAGTGAAGATTTACAGCAAGCAGATGTGAGGAGAAGACTCTAACAGAAGAGTTCCCCTTAGGCGGGCGTTCTCTCCAAAGCCCTGAGCTCAGGGGGAGCTCATATGAGCCAGTAAAATGAGTGTGAGTACGAGTAATTGCATGCGTACCTGAGAGATCGGAGGACTGTAGCATTTATAGGGGATCACCTGGTTCTTGGGCGCGTCGTGAGGAGAGGTCTGAAGGTCGTTATGATTCAAAACAGATTCGAATCAAGTTTGTTGTAAGACCAGTAGGATCGGTATCTTTTCAGTTAAAGGATCGACGGCTGAGAGAGCTGGTTGATGCCTTGAGATTTAGTGATTACATAGGCTCTAGGCCACTCCTGGGCATGATTCCTTGTTTGGAATCTTATTCAGTTGTAATGAATTCGATCTCTCTCGCGCCGGATTCCGCAGAGGTGTTCCGAATGCATTAGTCCGGTCGGAACGAGGAATAACCTAGTTTTCCGAGGTATAGAATGGTTCGGCTCGGATTGCCGAGGTATGGTCGGCTCAGGTTACCGAGGTATAAAATGGCTCGGCTCGGGTTGCCGAGGTATAGAATGGCTCCGCTCAGGTTACCGAGGTATGGTCGGCTCAGATTGCCGATGTATGAGAGTGGTTCGGGTTGTTAGGGCGACTCAACTTTATCAAAGGCGATTCGGCTTCATCACTTGGCCGTTATGCCAACTGGCTGGTAAGATGTTGGGATTGAACCTGACCCAATTGTCGATGTGGGCGGTCACTAATGCAATGACGATTTTACCCCTCATCACATGCCCCCCACTCCCTAGTCCGAAGTGTAAGTTCGGATATAGGGAGTAGAATTCTGGAACAATCTTATTTGGGGGATTCAAAAAGGTGGGCAATGATAATCTCGTATATGATGGGCCGCTGTTTCATCATCATTTTTTGCCGTAGCTCGAGGAGGAAACGCCTTGTTTCCAGCAAGCCGCGATAGTGGAAGTTCCACATGGCGGGACTCCTTTATTTCTGGCGCCCATATCGGAAGTTTTGGCATCTCGGGCTTTCTCTCTTAAGCGTTTATTTAAAGAGGGCTGGGGCGGTGCTCCTTCTGCAATGCTTCTTTGTCCCTGTCATAGAGATTTTCCATTCTTTCTCTAAGCCCTTGCTTGCTTGTTCGTATCCTACCCCCCATTTAGCCAATATGAAGGGTCCAGGTAATGTTGCTTCTGAGGTAACCCTTGACGACTTGGATAGGATCCATCGCCATTATAGGGTTCCTCTAGATGTAGCCTTATGGGTGCCGAGGACCGAGCACTGGATTTCAACCGAATTAAGCCGGGGAGTCTTCTTCTATGAGGAGAGCTTGAGGACAGGTCTCCGATTCCCTCTTCACCCACTGATACAAGAGGTGATGAGGTTTTACAACATATGTCCAATGATGGTAGCCCCAAATAGTTGGCGCAATCTTGTCGGGTTCATCTCGATGTGTAGTCATGTTGGGGTGACTGCGACCCTTCCCATATTCCGAGTCTGTTACAACCTGGTTTTTGGGAGGAGCTCTGAGTGGCCCTACATTGGTCCCCGGAAGTCGTTCAAGATGATTTCTGATAACCTATCTTTGATAAAGGAGTGGAAGTCCCGATTCAAGATTTTCCCAGAGGATGGGCGAGTTATGTGACGGATCCAAAGGCGCGCCCAGAGTTGAGCGAGCAGGAGAAAAGAGATCTGGTTACCCTTCGCAGTGGTCAGGAGGTTTCAGCTAGCACTCTGTTAGCAGAGGATGCCCTTTTAGCCGCCGGGCTTAGCTCTATTGACCCTCAAGATGAGTCTTTGCTATGATAGTCAGGGTATTTATGTGATTCCGCTACTGTTTAACTGAACATTTGCTACGTTTTCAGCGGAGAGGTCCGCATTTGTGGGACAAATAAGGAAGGAGCTGGGCAAGCACCATAGGGGCTCCAGCTCCGGGGACAAGCATAGGTCCGAGAAGAGGGTCCATCCTTTCAGGTCTCGCTCAAGGGAGCCTAAGAAAGACGGCGTCAGCCACCACTCCTCTGCTTCAAAGAGGGAGGAAGCGGAAGCGCTGGCCGTAATTGATAAGCCCTCCCTGCCGGAGGGGGGCAAGGTAGTATAGGAAACCATTGGGGGGAGCTCGGAAGGAGCCACTGAGGTTTCCCCCCTTCAAATAGTGATCATATCAGATGACATCGAGGAGATGTTGCCGGTTCATCCGGCGATCTTCCTGCCAGATGTTCTTTAGTTACCAGCGGTGGGGAGTCCACTGTGCATGGAAGAGGCCCCTGCTCAGGTGAAGGGGTCAGAAGAGGCAGTGGCGGCTACCGAAGCCCAAGTGGAGCTGCCTGTTGAAAGGTTGGTGGAGGTCGGGGTGCCTCCTATTGAGGGTCTCTCTATTATGGTACCAGGGGATGTCGTGAAAGAGATTAAAGTTCAAGTGGAGTCTACCGGAGATGGAGCGATAGTCGGAGAGGAAGAGGAAGAGGAAAAAGAATCACTGGATGAAGGGGGCGCTTGGGCCGAGGCTCCCTCAACCAGGGCCGAAGCATCCGAGGCCCTGCAGGCCAAAGTCTTGATGGAGGAAGCCGAGCAGATGGCGGTTCCTCAGGCTGAAGGTCCTCTGGCCGGCTCTTCGGCCATGAGCTCTCTTGTCCACAGCTTAGAGGTTGGATGACTTGCTCACTGCCTTGATGAGATCTATTTTGCACGCGGGGGGAAGTTCCTCGACGGACGAGCTTAGAGTCGAGGATATCATTGATGCAGCTTTTGGTCGGCTTGGGGCGCCGAAGGATGTTTACCTTCTCCTCGAGATTAGTAACGCTACTCTCATGAAGATTGCTTCGAACTACGCCTCTCGGGTAAGTTATTGTGCTGAAGTTGTAATTCCTGATGGGTCAGTTTGGCCGTGGTTTCTTACTTGCGTTTTTTTGCAGAATGCCTTGATTACTAGGGAGCTGAATTGGCGCTTAAATTTTACCATTGGGGCTTGTGCTTAGGCCAGGAAGGAGGCGGTCGACCTTCGGACAAGGGTGGATTCAACCAGCCGGCTTTCCAGAGCCTTGGCATCCAGTAAGGCAGACTTTGAAAAGGTGAGTGAGTCTTACCTAATTACAGCCGAGAGGGCCTCTCGGCTCGAGGCTCAAGTTAGAGAGCTCCAGGGTTTCCATGAACAATCAGACAAGGCATGCTTGGAGTTATCCCAAATTAAGGCTAAGCATGCCAACGAAGTTAAGGCCATGCAGCAGTATTTCAAAAAAGATGGGACCAGCTGAAGGCTAGTCATGCTGAGGAGAAAAATAATTAGGGTAGGAGGCTCGAGGAGGAGGAGCACAGGTGTCGGTAGCAGCAAGATCAGCTTGCCGGTCTGGATAAGGAACTCGCCGATATGAAAAATCGGCTAAAATGGCAACATGAGCAGATTGCTAGGCTCACCGATGATCTCGATCAATCTCGGCAGGAAATCGGGGACAAATAGTCCCAAATTAATGACCTCAAGGAGGGTCTCCAACAAAATAAATTAGCCAAATTGAAGGCCCTGGAAAAGGTTCAAGAGCTGAGCAATAAAATGGCTCGACAGAAGGAAGAGGTATAGTGTCTTCTCATTTATTTGCTTTCGGTACTTTTCTTTTGCTCGTTGGCTCAAACGTCTTGATGTTTTGTAGATGGGCAGAATTGGGCTCAAGGCGCAGGAGCAATTTAAGGTTCTAAGGGCGGAGTTATCCACGAGTCGCTAAATCAACCTCGAACTCGGGGACCAGCTAGTTGAAGCTAATAACCGAATCACCTCGGCCGTGAGGAGTACAAAAGTTCTGCTCAATTTTCTGAAGAGCGTAGAGAGGCTTATGCTGATGCGTTCTAGTTCAGCAAGGAGGAAACTCGAGCAAAGATCTCTCGAGCTTATCTCGAGTTGGATTTATCCTTTCTGTAGGCCAAACATTTTGATACTTGTACCCGGGGGCCAAAGAAGCCGAGTATGAGAATATTTCGGACGTCGATCTTGACGCTATCCTGGGTCCTAACGAGGCCGTGGCTCCCGAATGATGCCCTCAGTCTGCTGCTGAGGAACCCGAGATTTCTCTTCCAACAACATTTGAAGCGGGTGAGGCGAGTCAAGCCCTTTTGGATGTTATCAAGAAGATTCTCGGGACCGACCCGAACCCTGATTCTTAAGGGTCGCTTATGTATTTTTGCTTTTTCAATTTGTAATCCAGTCAAAATTTAATGAATGAATATTTTGATCTCTTTTTGCTTTGCCTTATTGCTTTGGTCATTGCCTTTCTGAACGACCTTTTTTCAGGAGTTCCCTTTATGGTAAACGAATTGTAAACAAAATGCTCTTTAAGGTTGGATAGCCCTTAGGGGTTCCGAATCAAAGATCCTGCTCAATCGAAGCCAGATTAACTGGTTTTGCTGATGAATAAAATTGTTTGGTTTTGCCATGGGACGTAACTCTAACTTTACCTCGGTTGGGGCCGAGGTTAGGTGCGTGCAAACTTACTCGGTTTGCTAAGGCACGAAATGGTTCAGCGCGAGAGGGCCAAAAATGGCTCAAATACCTCGGCTGGGGCCGAGGTTAGATGGTTCGGTTTGTCCGAAGCAAAGTGTTGGTATGTTTTTCGCCAAGGCATACGAAACGGCTTTGCTGAAGGATGCTTTGTTTCTGCTCAAGGCATTTATCCCATTGGCCTTTTCCAATGCGAGTATTTTTAACGTATGCGATAAGTATTCGATTGCCATTGGTCGGTGTCGTTTTCGAAAGGGGATTTTCTAGGCCTGCCCATATCTCAAGGACCTGCAATCGATTACCTGCATTTAAGGCTCTTGATTCAAGATCAGAAGAAAATCTTCTGCCTTTCATCACAGCTTGGGAGGCGTGCTCAGTGCGCTCCGAAATGCGCTCCTTTCTTTTGCCCTATCACATGGCGACGTGGCAAGGGTGTTTCAAATTCAGGGGCTCCCTTCTTTAATGACTGCCCCTGGCTTGCTTGCCTATAAAATGGGGAGAGTGGGCCGTGGTAGGCTATCTCCCAAGACCTTCTCCTTCTGTGAGTCGTAAGGGCTTTCATGGCATTTGTTTCATCGAGGATGGGGAGATCGAGCTTCCCCTTTGAAAGCTGGTTCATCCCGGATAAATGGGGTGATGGAGATGCTATTGAAGAGTAGGCAGTCCTCAGGAGAGGAATTCTCGGAGATCATATAGAGAGCGCACGGGATGCCCGCAGAGGTCATATGGGGAGCGCACATACGTGCTTCCTGTGTGTCCTTTGTCACTTGCCATGGGGACCACAGGAAACACAAAGCATACGTATCCCCATGGCTAACATGGACTTTGCCTCCTTCCTCAGTTTGAATTCCTCAGTTCATCTGCCTGAGGAATCTTTTTCCATGTGAATAGGGAGGAGGGTGGTGTTAGACTACTGGTTCTCTGCCTATGTTGTTGGGCGGTGGCCAGCAGACTAGCATCCCACTTGGGGGGATGCTTCATTGGCATAAGCATCCACAGGTCTTCGACCTGGTTATGATCCCTCAATGTGTCCGTCCGAGGGATCCGTGGATGGCCTACTTTGTTCTTTGGCACTAACCAGTGGCTCAACAGAGCTGTCTGGTTTCTCTGATTTCTGGAGTCGGATATAGAGACATCGTTATCGACCGAAGCTGCTCAGCCGAGCTTTTATCTTATTTGTATTTTATGTGCTCTGATGCACTTGTAACACCTCTCAGGAGATTGTAATTCTTTCATTAATAAAGAAAGTTTCTACTCTTTCTTCTTTTAACATATGTTTCTCTTTCTGATGTGATTGTATTGAGAGTTGCTACTTTCATTTTATGCTTTTCGGCCCGTAGCATAATCTATAAGTCTAGCAGCGCTTTTGCTACTTTGTTTTTGTTAACATGATATTCAGTCCTCTGTGGAGGAAGCGTTCATCTCTGTTTAGGTCAGAGGGAGGCCTGGGTGGCCCTGTGAACTCATGTGGTAAATATGATCTTATTTAAGGGATGAAGTATGTATTTCTTTGAAAATAAATAACTTGCATAATCTTGCTGGTAAGCAAAGAAAGGTTACTTACCTCTGCCGAAGCATGATAGGACGCCTTAGTCGCATCAAAATGTTTAAGAAATTACTCGACTAGGCCGAGGCTTCCAGAAATATATCACTCGGTTTGGCCGAGGCTTCACGATTATATTTTACTTGGCACTGCCAAGGTACGGAGACCGTCACACGGCTTGGCCGAGGCTTCAAAATTATATTTTAATTTAGCGCTGTCAAGGTATGGAGATCGTCACTCAGCTTGGCCGAGGCTTCAAGATTATATTTTACTTGGCACTGCCAAGGTACGGAGACCATCACTCAGCTTGGCCGAGGCTTCAAGATTATATTTTACTTGGCGCGGCCAAGGTACGAAGCCCTCTCGGCCCGGCCAAGGTTTGTCAAATATATTATACTTGGCGCGGCCAAGGTACGGATATCGCTCTACCCGACCGAGGATTTAAGATTATATTTTACTTGGCGCTGCCAAGGTACGGAGACCGTCACTCGGCTTGGCCGAGGCTTCAAGATTATATTTTACTTGGCGCTGCCAAGGTACGGAGACCGTCACTTGGCTTGACCGAGGCTTCAAGATTATATTTTACTTGGTGCGGCCAAGGTACGAAGCTCTCTCGGCCCGACTGAGGTTTGTCAATTATATTTTACTTGGTATGGCCAAGGTACGGAGATCGCTCGGCCCGGCCAAAGATTTAAGATTATATTTTACTTGGCGCTGCCAAGGTACGGAGACCGTCACTCGGCTTGGCTGAGGCTTCAAGATTATATTTTACTTGGCGCTGCCAAGGTACGAAGACCATCACTTGGCTTGGCTGAGGCTTCAAGAATATATTGTACTTGGCACGGCCAAGGTACGAAGCTCTCTCGGCCCGGCCAAGGTTTATCAAATATATTTTACTTGGCGCGGCCAAGGTATGAAGATCGCTCGGCCCGGCTGAGGATTTAAGATTATATTTTACTTGGCGCGCCAAGGTGTGGAGACCGTTACTCGGCTTGGCCGAGACTTCAAGATTATATTTTACTTGGCGCGGCTAAGGTATGAAGCTCTCTTGGTCCAGTCGAGGTTTGTCAAATATATTTTACTTGGCTTGGCCAAGGTACGGAGATCACTGGGCCCAGCCGAGGATTTATAAACCTGCTTCTCATTGCATCTTTCAAGGAGAGTTATAGGAGTTTTGCAAGTCTTTGAGAATTAAATTATTTAATTTAATGGACAAAATGAGTTTAGTAACAGCATACTTTCATTGATGATATGCATGGAGATTACCTGAATTCCACGTCCAAGGAATAGATTTCCCATCCAAATCTTGGAGTTTGTAGGTGTCGGGTCTGATTACTTCCGTCACTTTGTAGGGACCTTCCCAATTTGGGGACAATTTTCCTTTCTCCAGTGGCTTCAAGACGGATGCCTTCCGAAGCACCAGATCACCAGAGAGGAAAAACTTTCCTCGGACTCTGGTGGAGTGATAACGAGCTACTCTTTGTTGGCAGGAGGCCATTCGGATTCGGGCCTTCTCTCTGACTTCTTCTATCAAGTCAAGATTAGTTCAGAGCTGCTCGTCGTTGGATTCTTCTGAATAGCCTTCCACATGAGGGGAGGAGAGTCCGACTTCCACAGGAATGATGGCTTCTGTACCAAAAGCCATCTTGAATGGGGTCTGCCTTGTGGGTACTCTCTTCGTAGTCCGATATGCCCATAATATATGGTGGATCTCCTCGGCCTATCGGCCTCATGCCCGGTTGAGCCGAGCTTTGATTCCCTGCAGGAGAGTTCGGTTGGTTACCTCGGCTTCTCCATTAGCTTGAGGATATCCGACCGATGTCAGGCGATGGAGAATGCCATGATCCTCGCAGAACTCTCGAAACTTAGGGTTGTCGAACAGCTTCCCATTGTTGGTGATGATAGTGTTGGGAAGATCGAAGCGGCAGATGATGGACTTCCACACGAAGTCTTTAGCACGGGCTTCGGTTATTTGGGCGACTGCTTCGGCTTCAACCCACTTAGTAAAATAATCAATTGCAACAAATAAGAACTTCCTTTGCCCCGTTGCGAGGGAGAAAGGGCCAAGAATATCCATCCCCCACTTGGCGAAGGGCCAGGGGGATGATATGGAAGTCAGGTGCGCCGAGGGAAGCCTCTGAACATTCGAATGCCTCTGACATGAATCACAAGTTCGAACGAGGTCATCGGCATCTTTTTGCATCATCGGCCAATAATACCCTTGATGCAGCACTTTGTGGCATATGGCCCAACCACCAAGGAGATTGCCATAGATGCCTTCGTGGACCTCCTGAAGAGCATAGTCGGCCTCTGTTGGTTGGAGGCATTTGAGCAGTGGCATTGAGAAGGACCGCTTGTACAGCCAGTCATCAATCAGAACATAATGAGATGATTGCAATTTCAACTTCCTTGCTTCCTTTCTATCAGTGGGTAGCAACCCTTCTTTGAGGTACTAGTGCAGGGGGTCCATCCAGGATGGTTCGGTATCAATCTGCATCATTGGTCAGCATCGATGATGCTGGGCTTCTCCAGGACCTCCAAGTGGAATTTCCGCTCGAGATCCATTGACTCCGTAGTCGCCAGGCGGGATAAAAGGTCGGCGTGCATGTTTTCAGTCCTTGGGATCTAGACAATTTTAAATTCATCGAAATAGGAAGATAAATCGTGCACCTTTTGAAGATACCGAATCATATTCGGCTCTCGAGCCTCGAATTCTCCCTGCACCTGGCTAGCCACCAATTAGGAGTCGATGTAGGAAATCAGTTTTTTGACTTTAAGCTCATGGGCGATTCAGAGTCCGGAAAGCAAGGCTTCATACTCTGCTTCATTGTTTGAAGCCAGGAAGGAGAAGCGGATGTTGTATTCGAAAGTCGCACCTTCCGGACTGGTGAGGACCAGGTCGGAGCCAGAACTGCCCGTGCTAGAGGATCCATCGGCGTGAAGCAACCATGGGCACTAGGCTTTGGTTGTCCGAGGGTATCTGAAACAGAGCCATCTTCGAGTATGGTGCACTCGAAGAGGAAATCCACCAGAACCTAGGCTTTAATAGCTGGACGAGGCTGATACTGAATATCGTGCTCGCTCAGCTCGATGGCCCATTTGGTCATTCTCCCCGATGCTTCCGAACGATGGATAATTGCATTGAGGGGTTGGTCAGTCAGAACGATGACGACATGCGCTTGAAAGTATAACCGCAGCTTTGGACCGATGTCACCAGGGCTAGGACCATCTTCTCGACTCGAGTATACCTCGTTTCAACGTCCTTGAGTAATTTTCTGACATAATAAACAGGTCGTTGAACTTTGTTCTCCTCTTTAATTAGCACCGAGCCAACAACATCTTCAGAGACCGCCAGGTATAGATTCAGCACTTTCCTTGGCTTTGTGGGCTGCTGAGGAGAGGTGGTGAGCCGAGGTATTTCTTGAGGTCTTCAAAAGACTTCTGGCAATCTAGGGTCCACTGAAAGTTTTTGACCGACCGAAGCACTTTGAAGAAGAGAAGGCATTTCTCGGCCGATCGAGCAATGAAGCGGCTGAGGGCTGCCACTCTCCCAGTGAGGTATTGCACGTCTTTGACTGACCTAGGCGGGGTCATTTGTTGTAGAGCTTGGATCTTCTGAGGGTTTGCCTCGATGCCTCGCTGAGAAACCATGAAGCCCAGGAATTTTCCGAAATTTACCCCAAAGGCGCATTTGGTGGGGTTGACCTTCATTTGATACTTTTGAAGTGTAGCAAAGCTCTCCACAAGGTTCTCGACGTGCTGGGATGCCTCCTTGCTTTTCACCAGTATATCATCAATACAAACCTCC
The DNA here is from genome assembly GCA_900491605.1 of Calamus simplicifolius. Classification (NCBI taxonomy): domain Eukaryota; kingdom Viridiplantae; phylum Streptophyta; class Magnoliopsida; order Arecales; family Arecaceae; genus Calamus; species Calamus simplicifolius. The sequence continues at coordinate 73,626 of UESW01004587.1, read as the reverse complement.
ATGTTCCGACTGATTTGTTCCTTGAAAACTTTGTTGACTAGCATTTGGTAGGTGGCACCTGCATTTTTCAAAACAAAGGACATAACTCGGTAGCAATAGATACCTCGATCGGTGATGAAGGCAGTTTTCTCCTCATCTTCGGGCGCCATTCAGATATGGTTGTAGCCCGAATAGGCGTCCATAAAAGTCAGCATTTGATGGCCTGAAGTTGAATCCACGAGCAAGTTGATTCGCGAAAGAGGGAAGCTATCTTTTGGGCAGGCCTTGTTGAGGTCAGTGAAGTCAATGCAGATCCTTCATTTGCCATTCAACTTTTTCACCATGACCACGTTTGCCAGCCAGTCAGAGTAACTAACCTCCGGATAAATTTGGCTTTGATGAGTTTATCCACCTCTTCTTCGATGGCTTTTTGGCACTCGAAGGCGAAGCTCCTTTTCTTCTGCTTAATAGGCCTGAATGTCTCGTCCACACTAAGGCGGTGGACCAGGATGTCTGGGCTGATTTCAGGCATATCCAATGTAGACCAGGCAAAGACATCAGCATTCCTCCAAAGGAATTTAATTAATTCTTGCCGAAGCTTTCCTTCCAGCTGTGACCCAATCTTTATGGTTCGGTCGGGCCAAGCCTCATCAAGTTGTACCTCCTCTAGTTCTTTGGCCGGCTCTCCTCGTTGCTCGGTGAGATCCTCCCGAGCATCCAGCCCGTCCACCTCGAGCTTTCTGGATTGAAGGTCGGTGATAAAGCAATGTCGAGCTATGATCTGACTTCCTCGAACAACCCCTACTCCCCATTCGGTGGGGAACTTCATGGCGAGATGGGGATGGAAATGATGGCTTTGAGAGATATTTGCCCCGGTCTGCTGAGGATGGCGTTGTAAGGAGACCTGAGCTTAGTCACGAGGAAATCCATGAGCACGGTAGCTACGCAGGGCCAGGTGCCAGCTCAGACTGACAGAGTGATGAATCCTTCAGAGATTATGGAGTCACCTGTGAAGCCCACTAGGGTGGACTCCACTGGTCGGAGGCTTTCTATCCAGAATTTTAATTTCACAAAGGCATCGAAATATAGAACATTAACAGAGCTTCCACTATCAACCAAGATTCGACGTACATCATAATTGTTCATATTCAAAGATATAACCAAGGCATCATCATGGGGGTATTGTACCTCCCCAAGGTCTTCATCAAAGAAAGTGAGCTCATTGATTTGAGCCTTCTTTGGTGAATTTTCCTCTTCGCCAGCCAAGAGGATGGGGATCCAGCCGCTGTTATTACATTGACATTGCCGATGACCGGGGGATTTGGTGGAGGAAGCTGGCGAGGCTCGGGTTGGCGATTCTCCTAATTGTTCGGCTCAGGGGGACCCCTGAACCGGTCCAGTCTGCCTTGCCGAATCAATCGCTCGATCTCGTTCTTGAGTTGCCAACAATCTTCAGCATCATGCACGTAGTCCCGATGAAAATGGCAGTACTTGGTAGGGTCCCTTCGAGTTGCATTGCCTCGGAGAGGGGGAGGCCGGGGAATTTGCCGCTCAATCTCCATTAGGATCTGCGCCCTTGGCGCTGTAAGGAGAGTGTAACGGTCGAACCTTCAAGCTGGACTCTGAGTTTGGTCTCGAGGCGGTAGTGGAGGAGCTTTGTGGTGGCGAGGTGGGCTAGCGCGGTGGTGGGCCCGTTGCTTGTCCGAGCCCTTTGCCTCCTTCTTCTTTAGCTGCTCGGCCCGAGCTGACCTTCTTGATTCTTCAACCCTGGTGTACTTGTCCGCTAGGAACATCATGTCCGAAAGGCTCTTCGGGTAATTAACCTCTAGAGCCATATAGAAGTCTCCCTCCTTGGACACTCCTTCGGCCAGGGCAGACATGGCCACCTAGTGGTTGAGATGGTCGACTTATAAGAGGGCCGTGTTGAAGCAATCGAGGTAATTCTTCAGTGATTCCCCCTCTCTCTGCTTGACCTCGGAAAGGGAATCGGATCTCCATCGCTGGCGACGGCTACTGATGAACTGGCTGATGAGCAAACAGCTCAGCTCGTCAAAAGAATCAATGGAACTTGGCTTCAGGCTATTGAACCAGGTTCGGGCAGATCCCCTTAGGGTGAAGGGGAAGGCTCGACTATCGCATCCGACGCTCCATTGAACATCATGATGGATCTGAAGTTGTTGAGATGGTCGTCGGGATCGGTGGATCCATGGTACAGCTCGATGGTAGGGAGCTTGACATGAGGGGGAATGACTTCCCTCATGATCCTCTCGAAGAAGTGGATGCCCTGCTCCGCTTTTGGTTGAGACGGAGGGGCTTGCTTGGCAACGTCTAACTCCTGACACCATTCTTGCCACATTTCCTGCATCTGCTGCCTGATCCCCTCATCCAGAGTGGCAGGAGGGATCAGGCGATGGGAAGGCGGCAGCAGCGTCAAGTTCTGGGAAGACACCAGAGAAGGGGAATGAATCCGTCTAGATCTGAGCGGGCTCTTCCTTCTAGCTCGCTGTGGTGCTGGTTTTACCTTTGTGGGCTAGTGGTGATAATCCGCTGCTTCTAGCGGATTAGAGGAAGAAATTTCTGGCGAAGCAGGGGCAGTAGACTATTGACCCAATTATTGATTTTGATGATTAACAAAAGACATGAGTATATTCACTATGTTTCTAACAAATTTAATAAGTGTTTCAGGGATTAAAAATGTTTAATCAGTCAAAAGGAATAAAGGAATAAGTTTTGAATCAAATTTAAAGGAATTTTTTTAAAGTTCAGAACTTGGAGTCGACACCCAAATAGTCAGGAGCCAACCCCAAGGCGTATCAGAAGATTTCTGGATTTTGGCATGGTCTGGAGTCGACACCCAGAGTTTCGGAGCCAACTCCAACCTGAGATACAGAGAAGGGCATTCTGTTTCAGTTTCTAGAGCCGACACCTAGAATTCGGGAGCCGACCCCTGAGAATTCGGGAGTCGACACCTGAGTTTCTGGAGCCGACTCTAACATGAGAACAGAGAGCGTGTTTTTATGGACATTTCTGGAGCCAACACTCTTAGTTTCTGGAGCCGACTCCCGAAAGCGACAAGCCGACACTTAACTTTCTCGGAGCCGACTCGTCAATAAACTTTTTATTTGCTATTTTTGGACACCCGATCTGGAGCCGACACCTGAAAAGTTGGAGCTGATTCCAACCTATCAGGAGAGGATTTTCAATTGTCAGAACAGACTCCAACGGTAATATTCTTTCCACCTAATCTCTAACGGTTATTTTTCTTTGTGTGTAGGAGTATCCAAGCATCTCACAACGGCTATATTTCCCACCTAAAACCTTGGATTAAGAGATCTATAAAGGAGGAATATTCGTCCATTTGAAAATATAGAAAAAGGGGAGAACATAGCAAGAAAAAGAGAGAAAATATTCAGAAAATACTGAGAAAGAAAGAGAGAATCAAAAGGAAATACTCTGAGCTTAAAGAGAAATCCACAAGCTTCTCAAGATCAAATCAAGAAGATTTCTAACATTTGAAGACAGAAAGCAAAAGCCCCAAATCCTCAACTTCTCTGCTGCGTGAAGAAACTGAGCTGAGGCTGATTCATTCTTTTAAAGGAGAAGAGAAAAAGAAGAAAAACATACATTCAAAGAGCTTCAATCATGCTTTTCTTATCCTATTTTATTTTATTGAATATCTGCTCACTTAAGGAGCTGTTTAAGTGTTGTATTGAAATCTTTATTGCTTTCAAACTGTTATTTGCTGATTCAATCAGAGGATTGGATTAGTGGAGGTAGTATACCTCGGGACAAGCTAAGGATAGCTTGTGTTTGGGTTTTATGCTGGTAAGCCCGGTAAAACCAGCTGGGTTCGTTGTGATCCCGGAGGAAATAACAAGTTTTGAGTTGTGAGCTTGTAAAACAACTCGGCTGTAATCAAGTTGATTATAGTGTGGGCCCAAGTGCTACTTGGGAGTGGACGTAGGTGTTGGTTACACCGAACCACTATAAAATCTTTGTGTTTTCCGTACTTTATCTTTTTGTCTCTTTCTATCTCATTATTTGTGCCTAGCATTTATCTTGCACTCAATCTCTTTTATTTCAAAGCACATAATTTTAAAAAGCTAAATTTTTAAGAACCCAATTCACCCCCCCTCTTGGGTTGCCATCTGGACCAACAATTGGTATCAGAGCTTGTGCTCATTGTTTATTTGATCAAACGATCAAGAGCTAAAGATCCAAATGGCAGCTCAAGCTGGATCTTTATTTGCTGAAGGTCATTCTACAAATAGACCTCCTTTATTTAATGGTTCAAACTACTCTTATTGGAAAGCTAGATTGAGAATTTTATTCAAGCTTTAGATTATGATCTATGGAGTGTAATCACTAATGGACCTAGCATACCCACACACATAGTAGATGGTTCAATAGTTCCAAAACCTAAAAGGGATTGGAATGAGAACGATAGAAAAATGGCTCAGCTCAATGCTAAGGCCATGAATGTTTTATATTGTGCATTAGATGCTAATGAGTTTAATAGAATTTCTACATGTATTTCTGTAAAAGAAATTTAAGACAGATTAGAAGTCACCCATGAGGGTACTAATCAAGTCAAAGAATCAAAGATTAATATTCTTGTTCATAAATATGAATTGTTTAGTATGGAACAAGCTGAATCTATAATCTGCATGTATACAAGATTTACTGATATTGTGAATGGTTTAAAGAGTCTTGGCAAGACCTATACTAACTCTGAGTTAGTTCGTAAAATTTCTTAGGTCTCTTCCAAGGACATGGGAAGCAAAGGTGACTGCAATCCAAGAAGCAAAGGACCTCAATACCTTACCTTTGGAGGAGCTACTTGGATCACTAATGACTCATGAGTTGACCATAAAATAACATATAGAGGAAGACGTCAAGAAGAAGAATACAATTGCCCTCAAAGCTGTAGAAATTGAGAAATGCAGCAGTGATGAAGAAGATGAGGAGGAGGAGGAGACTGCACTCCTTGCTAAGCAATTTAAAAGATTTATGCAAAGAAAGAGACCCTTCTACAAGAAAAAATTTGGAACAAAGATGGAAGGTGAAAAATAAAAAGAAAAGGACAAGGATAAAGAGAAAGACCCCCTCATATGCTATGAATGTAAGAAACCGGGGCACTTTAGATATGATTGTCCTCAATTAAAAAAGGGGCACAAGAAGAAGAAAAAGGCATATGTTGCAACAAGGAGTGATAGCGAGGAATCCTCTTCCGATGAAGAACAGAAAGAGGTTGCAAACATTTGTTTTATGGCAAATGACGATGAGGTAAGTACCGAATCTCATGACTTTACCTTGATGAATTATTTGATGCATTTAATGAACTAATTAGTGATTTTAAAGTTTTGAAAAAAAAAATCTTTGAAAAATGATAATTTAAATCTTATCAAAGAAAAAGATAAACTTACCCATGAAATTGAAGAATTGAAATCTGAAAAAAGAATTTGCTAAAAGAAAAAGAATCAATTTCAAATAAAAATATTAGTTTAAAGAAAGAAGTTGATAAATATAAAAATATAGTTGATAAATTTACATATAGCTCTGAAAAACTTAATTTGCTATTAAGTAATCAAAGAGCTGTATTTGATAAGGCTGGATTAGGTTATAGGCCTAACAAGAAACAAAAGTATGTTAAGAATTTCTTTAGAAAGGAACATGAGAAAAATGATGTTTCATGTTATTGTTGTAACAAGAAAGGATACAAAGCCTATGAATATAATTTTAGAAAAATTGATAAGAATCTAAATATTAAAGGAAAAAAAATTGGGTTCCAAAAGGAACAATCTTTGTTGCTACTAACCATGAAGGACCCAAGAAAGCTTGGGTACCTAAACAAAAGGTTTGATTACTTTGCAGGAGTGTCTTGCGGCCAAAAGATCAAAATGAAAGTGGTATCTTGATAGCGGTTGCTCAAGGCACATGATGGGTGATAAGGATCAATTCATCACCCTTGAGGATAAAAGAGGAGTTGTAACCTTCAGAGATAACGGCAAAGGCCAGATTATGGGCTTTGGTAAAATTTAGATAACTCCCTCCACTTTTATTGAAAATGTTCTTTATGTAGATGGTTTGAAGCATAATTTAATTAGTATTAGCCAATTGTGTGATAAGGTTTCAAAGTCTCATTTGAAGCTTCTATCTGCACTATTTCTAATCCTATTGACAATAGCATTATATTTACGGGAAGTAGAAATGACAATCTATATTTAATTGATTTAGACAATCTGTCTACTAGTAGTCATTGCTTAGTTGCTGATAATGCTAATGTAAATGAGATTGGATGGTTGTGGCATCGTAGATTAGGTCATGCAAGCACACACTTGATTTTAAAATTAATTAGAATGGATTTAGTTAAAGGACTTCTAAAGTTAGATTTTGAAAATAACAAAATTTGTGATGCATGTCAATTTGGAAAACAAACTAGAAACTTTTTCAAATTCAAGAATATTGTTTCTACTTCTAGGCCACTAGAGCTACTTCATATGGACCTTTTGGACCAACTAGAACCACTAGTCTATGAGAAAAGAAATATGGTCTTGTGATAGTAGATGATTATTCTAGATTCACTTGGGTATTATTTTTGGCTCATAAGGATGAGACTTTCTCAATATTTCTGAAATTCTTCAAGAAAGTCACTAATGAGAAAAATACCACCATAGTGTCTCTTAGAAGTGATAATGGCACAAAATTTAAAAATCAACTTATTTAAAAATTTCTGCATTGAACATGGCATTAATCATAACTTTTCTGCACCTAGAACACTACAACAAAATAGAGTTGTAGAAAGAAAGAATAGAACTTTAGAAGACATGGCCCATACTATGCTATGTGAAAGCAACCTACCAAAATACTTTGGGCGAAAGCTATAAACACGGCATGTTCATCCTTAATAGAGCTTTAATTAGGTCAATTCTTAAGAAAACTCCTTATGAAATATGGAATAATAGGAAACATAGCATTAGTTATTTTCATGCATTTGATTGTAAATATTTCATTCATAATAATGGTAAAGACAACTTAGGAAAATTTGATGCAAAATCTGATGAAGGTATATTCTTAGGATATTCAACAACTAGTAAAGCCTATAGAGTATTTAATAAGAGAAACTTAATAGTAGAAGAATCTATTCATGTAGTTTTTGATGAATCTTTAGCATCAAGTTCAGAAAAGATTGATGATGAGGAAGATACAAATTTGCTAGAAAGAGATATTAAAAAGTTAAATATAGATGTATCTTCAGATCATGAACAAGAAGCTAAAAATGATGATACCACTAGGGTTGATGTTATTGATACTACTCGCAATAATATAGATCTGCCTAGAGATTGGAGATATGCTTATGGTCATCCTAAGAAATTGATTATAATTGATCCATCTCAAGGTGTAAGAACTAGATCATCTATGAGAAATATCAATAATCATCTTGTATTTGTATCTCAAATTGAACCTAAAACTATTGAAGAAGCTGAAAAAGATAGAAATTGGATGCTAGCTATGCAAGAGGAATTAAATCAATTTACTATAAATAATGTATGGTCCTTAGTTGATAGACCTAAAAGTCATTCAGTTATAGGATCTAAATGGGTATTTAGAAATAAATTAGATGAAAATGGCATAGTAATTAGAAATAAAGCTAGATTAGTTGCAAAATGATATAATCAAGAAGAAGGAATTGATTTTGATGAAACCTTTGCACCTGTAGCTAGATTAGAGGAAATTAGATTATTACTTGCATTTGCATTTATATGAATATCAATTTATTTCAAATGGACATTAAAAGTGCATTTTTAAATGGTTTTATAAATGAAGAAGTTTTTGTAGAACAACCACCTAGTTTTGAAGATCATGAATTTCTAATCACGTTTTTAAATTACACAAGCATTATATGGTTTAAAACAAGCACCTAGAGCTTGGTATGATAGGTTAAGTAAATTTCTAATTGAAAATGATTTTACTAGAGGAAATGTAGATAACACTCTATTTTTGAAAAGAAAATATAAAGATTTATTAGTAGTACAAATCTATGTAGATGATATTGTATTCGGTGCTACTAACGATCTTCTATGTCAAGAGTTTGCTAAGCTAATGCAGGGTGAATTCGAAATGAGCATGATAGGAGAACTCAATTTCTTCCTAAGACTTCAAATTAAGCAAAGTAGAGAGGGGATTTTCATCAACCAAACAAAGTACACAAAGAAAATTCTCAAGAAGTTTGGAATGAAATCAATCAAACCCCTTGAAACATCTATGAGTCCTTCATGCAAATTAGACAAAGATGAAGATGGTAAAAAGTTGATCAAAAGCATTATAGAGGTATGATCGAATCCTTACTTTACTTAACTGCAAGTAGACCTGATATCATGTTTGCTGTTTGTCTATGTGCTAGATTTCAATCAGAACATAAAGAATCTCACTTAATTGTTGTTAAAAGATACTAAGATATCTAAGTGGAACTAAAAATGTAGGATTATGGTATTCTAGAGACTCAACACTGAATTTAATTGCTTACTCTGATTCTGATTTTGCTGGACGTAAACTAGATAGAAAGAGTACAAGTGGTGCATGTCAATTTTTAGGAAGTAACTTAATCTCTTGGTTTAGCAAAAGCAAAATTCGGTTGCATTATCTACTGCTGAAGCAGAATATGTTGCAGTTGGAAGTTACTGTGCTCAAATCCTTTGGATTAAGTGACAACTTGAAGATTATGACATAACACTTGATAAAACTCCTATTAATGTGATAATACAAGTGCAATAAACTTAACTAAAAATCCAATTCAACATTCAAGAACTAAGCATATTGAAATTAGATATCACTTTATTAGAGAATATGTAGCTAATGGTGACATTTGTTTTGATTATGTTTGCACTGAAGATCAACTAGCAGACATATTTACAAAACCTTTGAGTGAAGAGAGATTTGTTATCTTAGAGGAGAGTTAGGGATTTGTGACCCTTTGGAATGATTTTGAAACCCCTAAGGAATGATTATATAGATTTCGATCAATTTCTTGAAATCTCTCTCATGACTTTAAGGACTATTTATCTAGACATTTGAACAATTTGATTCTCCATATTCCAGAGATTTTATCAAAAATTATTGATTTTATTTCGACAAGTTTCAGATGTTTGAAACTCTCTTATTTTTCTGAAATTGTCAGTGGAGTCGACACCTTGATTTATGGAGTCGACACATTGTCTATGTCGCTCTCGGTCTGTGACCTTAGAGCCAACACCCGCCTTAGCAGAGCCAACTCCAGTTCGAGCGCTGACTGTGTTAGCGATCTGGAGCCAACACCTCACTTTATGGGAGTCGACTCCAAGTAGTCCCAGGTTAATTTATCTAGGGCAGAGCCGACTCCTTGTTCATTTCAATGGACTCCAATCCTCTCCAAACTCTCTCCAACTCTTTCCAAAACCCAAAATCCCTCAAATTAACCACTCCTTAGCTCTTAATGGCACCTAAGCGTAGGGGATCCATGCTTGGTGAAACGGTGACGACCAAAAATGGATTGTGAGGCATCCGGCAAGGCAGCCTTTGCCGAGTCTGCGTCCTCTTCTCGTCATCCACACCGAGTGCTGCTCCAAGCTCGTCCTCACCTCAAATCGACACTTTGGCAGGTGTGTAATCACAATGGGTAGGAAGGTAGACTTTCATTTCTTTAAGGAAGAAGGTTTTACCATTGGGCGGCAGTTGATGGAACTAGGTTAGGATAAGGTATGTTTCCTTGATTTACCTACTTATCCAGTCCTAGTCAATGAGTTTTATTTCAATTTGTCTAGATGAGATGGAGGAATTGTTAGTTCAGTAAAAGGAAAAGGATTCATATTACTTCAGAAATTTTAGGAAACCTTTTAGGGATTCCTGTTACTGGGCTTGCTGGAAGCATTCATAGTGAAAGATCAAACACTTTATCAAGGATGCTAGGTAGGAAATAACTGAATTTGAAGAAATTAGGGCAAATCAGTTGCCTCTTGAACTTAGGTTGTTGCATAATATTTATGGTAGGATTTTATTTCCCAAGACAGGCAGGTTTGAGTATGTCTCAGAGCAAGACATTGTAATTATGGACAGTGTCTGACTGGTCAGCGAATTAATCTGGCTGCTATGATGATTTGGTATATGGAAGAGGCAGGGAATAAGAAAAGATCCTCTTTACCCTATGGCATGATATTAACTTTAGTATTCCAAAGCCAGGGTATTGTCATTTCAGAGAATGAACCATTGAAGAACCTTAGACACACCGATTATTACAGCCTGGCTACTGTGCATAGAATAGAATTTGAGAAAGTAGATGGTAGATGGGAAAGAAAGAGTAATCTGGATGAAAGAGCGGCTGATATTGGAGCCACTGCACCTTCTGAGGCAGGTCCTTCAGTGAGGCATCCTTCACCAGAACCTAGCAGATCATCACCACCACCGGCACCTACTTCCATCCTGCATCTGTACCAATATCTGTTCCTTCTGTTGGTTTTTCTAATGTTCAGCTGGAGCAACTTAAAGAATTATTTAGTACTAATAAGAAAGAGATGAATATGAGCTAGATAGAAAATTTATGAATCTAAGAGAAACCCTCTATTCCTTGGATGAAAGAGTTAGCAAAATTGAGTCCACCCTTGGAGCCTCAGTAGAATCTTTAAAGAATGATCTAAAGAATATTTTTGAGGAACTTAAAGATATTGGAGGAAATTCAAAAACCTATTCCAAATGCAATGCAGAGCTTCAAGACAAAATTGTTACTACATGTGGATTCATTGATAGATGATTGAAGGAATTTGTCAAAACTCAAAGTGAAGGAATGGAAAAAATCGTGAAGAATTGCAAAGGTTTCTTAGAAATCATTAAATACTGCATTTTGATACTTTTGATGTAATTTCTTTTGATGTTATGAAATTACTTTAATGTAATGAAGGTTGATGAAATGAAGTTCTTTTTTATGTCAAAGTTTACTTTTAATGTTGAACTTTGGATGATGAAATGAAATGAATGAATTACTTGTATTTTGCAATGAAATTTGATTGTTCTTTTAAACTTGAATCTTTTCTAAAACCTTTTGTTGATTACAAAAAAGGGGAGAGAAGATTGTATATGCATTGGAACAAATAAGCTTAATTAATTGGTATGCTTAAATGCTTAATTGGTATCAAGCTTTAAATGACCATTTGATATGATATGCTTATTAAGTTTTGACATTAAATAGTTTTAATGAGTATCAAGCTTTAAATGCACTTAATTTGATATGCTCATTAAGTCTTAATGATAAAGGGAGAGAAGATGTTAAATTGAGTATCATAGGGGGAGCTACCTAATTCAGGGGGAGCATAACTATGAGAACATAAAATTTGAGAAATTTGATTTGCAACTCTTATTGTTTAATCATACATATACTCTATGTTTTTGTCATCATCAAAAAGGAGGAGATTGTTGACCCAATTATTGATTTTGATGATTAACAAAGGGCATGAGTATATTCACTATGTTTCTAACAAATTTAATAAGTGTTTTAGGGATTAAAAATGTTTAATCAGTCAAAAGGAATAAAGGAATAAGTTTTGAATCAAATTTTAAAGGAATTTTTCAAAGTTCAGAACTTGGAGTTGACACCCAAATAGTCAGGAGCCGACCCCAAGGCGTATCAGAAGATTTCTAGATTTTTGGCACGGTCCGGAGTCGACACCCAGAGTTTCGGAGCCGACTCCAACCTGAGATATAGAGAAGGGCATTCTATTTCAGTTTCCAGAGCCGACACCTAGAATTTGGGAGCCGACACCTGAGAGTTCGGGAGCTAACACCTGAGTTTCTGGAGCCGAATCTAACCTGAGAACAGAGAGTGTGTTTTTATGGACATTTCTGGAGCTGACACTCTTGGTTTCTGAAGCCGACTCCCGAAAGCGATGAGCCAACACTTAACTTTCTTGGAGCCGACTCCTCAACAAGCTTTTTATTTGCTATTTTTGGACACCAGATCTGGAGCCGACACCTGAAAAGCTGGAGCCGACTCCAACCTATCAGGAGCGGATTTTCAATTATCAGAACAGACTCCAACGGTAATATTCTTTCCACCTAATCTCTAACGGCTATTTTTCTTTGTGTGTAGGAGTATCCAAGCATCTCACAACGGCTATATTTTCCATCTAAACCTTGGATTAAGATATCTATAAAAGGAGGAATATTCGTCCATTTGAAAATATAGAAAAAGAGGAGAACAGAGCAAGAAAAAGAGAGAAAATATTCAGAAAATACTAAGAAAGAAAGAGAGAAATCAAAGGAAATACTCTGAGCTTAAAGAGAAATCCACAAGCTTCTCAAGATCAAATCAAGGAGATTTCCAACATTTGAAGAGAGAAAGCAAAAGCCCCAAATCCTCAACTTCTCTGCTGCGTGAAGAAACTGAGCTGAGGCTGATTCAATCTTTCAAAGGAGAAGAGAAAAGAAGAAAAGAAGAAAAGCATACATTCAAAGAGCTTCAATTAGGCTTTTCTTACCCTATTTTATTTTATTGAATATCTGCTCACTTAAGGAGTTGTTTAAGTGTTGTATTGAAATCTTTATTGCTTTCAAACTGTTATTTGCTGATTCAATCAGAGGATTAGATTAGTGGAGGTAGTATACCTCGGGACAAGCTAAGGATAGCTTATGTTTGGGTTTTGTGCTGGTAAGCTCGGTAAAACCAGCTGAGTTCGTTGTGATCCCGGGGGAAACAACAAGTTTTAAGTTATGAGCTTGTAAAACAACTCGGCTGTAATCAAGTGGATTATAGTGTGGGCCCAAGTGCTACTTGGGAGTGGACGTAGGTGTTGGTTACACCGAACCACTATAAAATCTTTGTGTTTGCCATGCTTTATCTCTTTGTCTCTTCCTATCTCATTATTTGTGCCTAGCATTTATCTTGTACTTAATCTCTTTTATTTCAAAGCACATATTTTAAAAAGCTAAATTTTTAAGAACCCAATTCACCCCCCTCTTGGGTTGCCATCTGGGCCAACACAGCCTCTTCGTGAAGCTGAGGAGCATGGATGGCAGGGCCAGGAGTCGCCTGGAGCCCCTGGACCAACTGGGTCAATGCCTGAACCTGCTGGACCAGAGTGGCGAACTGGTCCAACGTTACCACCATTGCCGGTGGTGAAGGGGTTTCAGCTGGCGGTGGCGGTGGAGGTACCGCACCGCTAATCGGATCAGGCCTTTGAGAGGCGGCCTGATCTTGAGCTTCAGATGTAGCTCTTTTCTGATTGGCCATTAGAGGATGCTTCTTTCAATTTTTTGAGTCTTGTCTCCTAGATCACAAGTTTATGGGACTTGGGGCCCTTCCTCTAGCGCCAATCTGTTGCCGTGGAAATCCGTTCTTCGACTCGGGTACGCCTCTTGCTCTTAATCCGGACGCCGATCTCGTCGCCTCGGGCGGAACCTGCAAGATAGTCCGCACGCAGAGAGTGTGTGGGGGTTGTTCTCTGCGGAGGACCCTCCGATACCTAAGTCAGTGAAGATTCACAGCAAGCAGATGTGAGGAGAAGACTCTCACAGAAGAGTTCCCTTTAGGCGGGCGTTCTCTCCGGAGCCCTAAGCTCAGGGGGAGCTCATATGAGCCAGTAAAATGAGTGAGTATGAGTAATTGCGTGCATACCTAAGAGATCGGAGGACTGTGGCATTTATAGGAGATCACCTGGTTCCTTGGGCGTGTCATGAGGAGAGGTCTGAAGGTCGTTAGATTCAAAATGGATTCGAATCAAGTTTGTTGTAAGACCAGTAGGATCCGTATCTTTTCGGTTAAAGGATGACGGTTGGGAGAGCTGGTTGATGATGCCTTGAGATTCAGTGATTACCTAGGCTCTAGGCCACTCCTGGGTATTATTTCTCGTTTGAAATCTTATTCAGTTGTAGTGAATTCGAACTCTCCCGCGTCAGATTCCGCAGAGGTGTTCCGAATGCCTTGGTCCGGCCGGAACGAGGAATAACCTGGTTTTTCAAGGTATAGAATGGTTTGGCTCGGATTGCCGAGGTATGGTCGGCTCGGGTTACCGAGGTATGAGGATGGCTTGGGTTACCGAGGTATAGAATGGCTTAGCTTGGGTTGTCGAGGTATGAGGATGGCTCCGGTTACCGAGGTATAGAATGGCTCGGCTCGGGTTACCGAGATATGGTCGGCTCAGATTGTCAAGGTATGAGATAGGTTCGGGTTATCAGGGCAACTCGACTTTATCAAAGGTGATTCGGCTTCATCGTTTGGCTATTATGCCAGTTGGCTGGTAAGATGTTGGGATTGAATCTGACCCAATTATCGATGTAAACGGTCACTAATGTAATAATAATTTTATCCCTCATCATAACTATTTATAATTTTGCAGGATTCAGCCATAACGATTTTAAGAGCGTGTTGTGGAGGTGGCGGCCCATATAATTATAATTCCACCCTTCTTTGCGGTCAACCTGGCTTCACCGTTTGTAGAGACCCCTCAACTTATGTAAGCTGGGACGGCCATCTAACGGAAGCCGCCTACCGTTCCTTTGCCGATGCTTTGCTCAATGGTCCGTATGCTGACCCACCCATTTTGATTTTTGACTCCTAGGCTCCGTTAGAACCTAACGGGTGGACATGATGACAGTTTAGCAATACAAGTTTAGCCAGTTGAAAATAAAAGAAAAATAAAACTTGGTACTATTTGGCATACAATTACATGTTGAGGCACGGTTTCTTAATTTATTGTCAAGTGGAATCATCGTAAACATGATTGCTGTATATCTATTTCATCTTACTCCGTGAAAGGCTTGATGGACTTTATTTTCTTTTAGTTTTGGACATGAAATGACGCATCATATATAATACGTTTGCAAGTTTCTATACAGCAAGGTCTTGTTTTCATCCGGATGGATTACTGCAGGTTAAACGAACTTACGGCATTGCAGTCCCTAACGCTAGTTTTAGGCCAAGCTTAGTTTGGATCATCCTCACCCCAAAATACCTTCCCAAGAAAGAATAATAATGATGATAATAATTTTTTTTATCAGCATAAAAAAGTGAAAAAAAAAAAGGCTAAAAAATTTGAGAACCAAAGTGATCAATACTCCTTTATTTTCTGTTGCACCTCTTGTTTTATAAAACAATTTTATTCTTGCTTTCTAAACATATTTTTTAGAAATAAGAAAAAATAAATTATTTTAGTAAATAAAATTAAATAGAAAATATTTAGAGAAGTTCAATGCAACCTTAGTTTGGGCTTAGCAGTCTAATTGGATGAGGTGGACTGAAGCAGTTGAGCGTATAGTGGCATCAAAAAATTCATAATGCTAGTTTCTCGTACGATTGATTTACAAATCATTTTGGGTTAACACAACTTGATTAGATCCGAGACAACTTGATCTCATCCGAGCCAATTGATCTCTTCATAACACCAAACCCAACCATTGTTTGAACTCAACAAATTGTCCTAGTAGACCACTGGCCAAATGGTCCAACCTAATCTCTTGCATAACAGCACGGTAGTTGCCCAAGGCTTCGGCATTTTTTTATTGGTTCTTTGAACATTTTGAATACGGATATAATTAGGTTCAGCAAGTTTCTCTTCATGTAGTGCTGAGCCTAAGTCTTCTCATCTTCAGACTTGTATTGGAGAGGTCCCAAACATCGCCATTCATGGTTTATGCTGCAGGTAATTGAATGGACTTGGATCTCTTGCTGGATTAAGTTTCCTTTTGACCGCTCCTCTTCCTCGTCAAAAAGAATCCATCTCTTTGCTAAGCCGCTTCTCAAAGAATACAAATAACTAGGATACCATAATCTCAACATAGATTTATTTCATGTCAACGCCCACCCCTCAGCCCCTAACAAGTATTAATTGTTAGCTCATTTATTGCTAACTTGTTCCGCAATAAATCCAAACGTGGTGGTAGTTAGTAGCTAATTCTCATCTCATTAAAATATATTTTTTAAAAAAAATTATGGTCAACACCTGCTAATTGATCTATCATTATAATAATTTTAAAAAATTAGGATCAACGCCTCACCTTGTGCTTCAAGTTACGCAAGAACAGTATTTCAAATTCATCTCTGTAAAACTGCAATCAAGCCATTGCGAAAGTCGGAATAGGAAAAGATAACTTGATTGTAAAGCTTTGATGTTTGAGAAACCAACGGAGACAGGACTCAATTTTGCATGATAGGACAGGCGGTCAGAGTAAGTCGAGATCCCAAGCAACTGGAAGATGGTAGCACGGCGACGGAGAGAGGTCGAAGGGCTGAAGCACAGAACAGATTTCTGCAAGTTGACCTGCGGACAGGAAGCCTGGCAATAAGACAGAAGGATAGCGGAACAAGCAATCGCATTCTGAATAGAAGCAGGGCTGAGCAAGATACAATCGTCGGCAAAGAGAATGTGAGAGAGAGGAGGGCCATGGAGCCCAGGCATAAGGCTGCACCTGAGATGCTGCGACAGCCTGAGCAAAAGCCTGAGACAAATCATCAGCACACAAAATGAACAAAAAGGGGAGAGGGGGCATCCCTGGCGGAGACCCATGGCTGAGGGAAAAAATGCAGTCGGACTGCCGTTAATGAGAATAGAAAAGGTGGGCCACTGGACGCACGCCATAACCCAGTTGATGAAGAGATCAGCAAATCCGAACTCCCGAAGCATCTGCTGTAGAAATATCTGGTTGATCCTATCATAAGCTCTCTTCATATTCAGCTTGACGGCCATGAGACTATGTCTACCAGTCGCACGCTAGAGATCATGCATAAACTCCTGAGCAATAAGGGCATTATCAGTGATACTATGACCACAGATAAAAGCCTCCAGCTCCAAAGATATCAGGCAGGGAATCACCCCCTGCAACCGAGTGACCAATAGACGAGCACAAACTTTGTATAGGATAGTGCATAAGCTGATAGGCCGATAATGCTGGGGAAGCGAAGCAGCCGATTGCTTTGGGACAAGGGAAACAAACGTCCACTGCTAGTCCCGAGGGATAGATCTGGAGAATAATACAGACTGGATAGCCAAAATAACATTCGGTCCCACAATGTCCCAGTAGTAACGAAAAAAGAAAGGCGGAAAGCAAACCGGACTTGGGGCCTTATCTGGCCCCAGAGCTCAAATAGCAGAATGAATCTCCTCCACTGAGACTACCCGCGTAAGCATACCATTGTCAGCAGCTGAAACCCTAGCGACCTGAGAAACAGGGATAAGGGGGAAGCCATGAGCTGATTGCTCTGACCATCGGGACCAGAAGAACTAGATAATCTGCTCCCGAATGGCCTCATCATCATCTAGGATATGCCCCTCCTCATCACAGATACTCTGGATCTGATTGGCAGCACGTTGTGCCAAAGTGGCATGATGAAAGAATCTGGTATTATGGTCGCCCTCCTGAAGCCACTGAATCTGGGACCGCTGACTCCAGAATGTCTCCTGCTGACTGAGTAAAGAGTAGTGCAATGCCAAGCTCCGCCTAAGGGACCGAAGATCTATCTTGGAAAGGCAGCCCTCCTGATCCTCCTTTGCCTGAAGAGATGCAAGATCAGCTTTCACAAACTGCACTTGCTGCATAATATCCCCTACCTCCCTACTATGCCACCTCAAGAGTCTGCATTTTGTAAGTTCAAGATGATGAGATAGGCGGTAGGTAGAGCTCCCTCTGACCGACTGATGCCAAACCTGAAGGATCAGAGTCCGAGCCAAAGAATAATACATCTAAAACTGCTCAAACCAAAAAGGTCCCCGATACCGAGAGGATGGCTTCGTAGAGATGAGCAGAAGGCAATTGTCCAACGCAATCCGAGGGAGATGAGTAGAAGAAGCACAGGGAAAAGACTGCAACCATCCAGCAGAGGCCATAGCCCGATCCAGCCGTTCCCATGCCTGAGCTGAGCCTTAACGGTTATTACACCAAGTAAACTGGGGGCCCAAAAAGCCCAGTAGAAGAAATGAAGGAGCGAACTTACTAGAGTTCGGAGTATCCACAAACCGGCGACTCCCATGCTTCTCCGAAGCACCCACAATACAATTGAAATTGCCAGCAAGGAGAGTGGGGAGGCCCTAGGCTAAGAATGTAAGAATCTCAGACCACAGGCAGCGTCGCTTCCGATAGTTCGTGCTAGTGTAGACACCCAGAAGCAGGTAGGGCAGAGCAGTCCCCTCCGAAACAACCAGAGCCACCTGCTGGTGGAAATGATGAAAAACATCAATACATATAGAGGGGTCCCACCATAGAGCCAGAATGCCCCAGATAGGCCATTGGATTCCACAGCATAGGAACTCCAAGAACAGGAGACTCACTGCTGGAAGCGCTGAAGACTGGGACCCGACAGACGAGTTTCCAACAAAACACAAATATCAAAATGATGAAGCTGCAATAGCCAACCAAACGAGGAGCGAAATGAGAGTTTCAGTGCTCCTCGGACATTCCAAATGAGAATCTTCATTTAATCCGGTTGGGTGTACGTTGGGCCCCAGCATGGCCCCCCGCCATATCCATATCAGAAGGACCTCCTAGAGAAAGACACACTACCTTGGTACCCTGATCCCCGACAGAGGCCACAATGTTACCAGTCACCTTGAGCCCCGTATCAACCAGCGTGTCAAGGCCCTGAGGTGAGCCTGGGACTGCTGAGAAAATAAACTGATCTTCCTTAATATTTGAACCAACTGGGATTACCTTCCCTTTCCCTTTAACATTTTTGGAAATCACTCGTTGAGTGATAGTTTCCGCATGCCTGGCCCTCTTAGATGGGCCGGGAAAAGCATCCTTGTGTCCCTTGGGCCGACCGGCCCATTTATCAGTGCCAAGAGTGGCAAATGGATTCTCAGACACAAAGGTAGCTCTCATTGCTTTCTGGAAACCCCTTGACTCAGAGAGAGTATTAGCCACAGTTTCAGTTGCAATCATAGTTTCAAAACCCCCATGTTTGCCCGCTGCACTCACAGAATCGACCTCCATTTTAGCAGCAGCTGACTGATTCAAAGTAGCAGCTTTCAATTGGTTCACCCGACCGGCATTGTGGAGGCGCCGTCTAGCAACCTTTACCGGCGTTTGCCAACCCTTCGTCGATGGATCAGCACTGACCATCTTTGTAGCTACCGGATTCTTGCGCCTCATCTCCTACTCAGGACCTTAGGGAGCCCTCCTCTATCGGAGGGCAGCCATCCAAGGGCCGTAAATAGCTCCATCTGATGGATCGATAGGAGCCGGCGAACTAGAACAGGGGCCTCTGAAGTGCAGGGAACCGCAGCTGAAGCAAATGCCTTCAAGGTACTCATAGGCATATTGTTGCCAAAAGGCTCCGTCTTCCCCTCACATGGACACCCGGCCGGAGAGGCCTTCCCAAATCAACCTGCACGCAGGCTCGGGCAAAGCCTCACTGATTTTGTTCTTCGTGGATGGATCAGGAGCAACAAACTTGCCTGTCGGCGAGAGAATTGAATGCAGGATGTCTTCCTGCCAAATTCCAATGGAAGATTGGGCAACCGCACCCAAAGAAGAGCAGTTGTCTCCGAATTGGTTGCCGGGATGAATTTCGATCGCCATGCCTCAGCGGCGAGCACTTGGCCATTCACAATCCAGTACCAAGTCCTTGGCAATAGGATCAGAGAAACAGAAGATATAGCACCAATGAGCAAGGATAAGAGCTTCAACCTCCCCGGAAACGCCCGATCGCCGGAACTGTCGGGTGATGGCATCCAGAGGGATCCATCGGGATAAGCTTCTCGCTATAATGACTTTCAACTCGCATCGTCTTTCTTCCTCAGCCAGAACCTCGACCGGAATTTGAATGATATTTGGAAAGCTCGCCTTCAACGCCACCACCTTCGTCGGAGATGATGATGAAGAATCCACTCAAAACAGCTTCCCACCGTGCTCCGCCATGACATCCTTCCTTCCTTCGAAGTATCCACACCGCTGGATGGAGAGGGGACAGCATCCACCATCTTTCAGAAAGATTTGATCACAGAGATCGATGGAATCACCAAGGATCGAGGATGAAAGGGCTGGTGGCACGAATCTAAAAGCTTCAGGTTAGCACCGTGCCATTCCGAAAACGCCTCAAACACTGTAACACTAAAAAGCCTCAGAACACTGTAGCACAAAATGCTTCAGAACACTGTAGCACGAATCAGCCTCAGAATACTGTAGCACTAAATCGCCTTCGAAATCGCCTCAGAACACTGTGTTTGGATTCATGAATCATCTTATATAAATTAATTAAATAGATCTAGCCCATGATTGATTGCGTAGGCATATAGATTTTTTCGTACATCACGTGTGGTCCAATTGCGTGCGAAGACTTTTCCCCCCACCCGATATTTTAAACCCACAACGTGCTGCAGCGTGATAGAGTTTGCCAGCCTAGCATTGAAAAGTACATTAAAACGATTTTTTCGATAAGCCAATTTCGAGGAGATGGATTAGAGCTCCAGGTACGCCACCTCACGATGAAATGCAAGCTGCGGTTTAAAGTTGGTCTACGAGCAATTAAGTAGGATTAAAAGATGTCCCCCTCTTCATCATATTAGATTTGTTTGCTTGATTGCTCATGGTTGCTTGAGATTAAACTTGGAGCAAACACGTGTTAAAGAGGTGCAGGTTCTCCATCTCATTGCAAATTAATCTGCTTTAAAGAAGAGTTAAGATGTGACTCACTTTTAAATCTTGACTTCCGACTCACTTGGAGAGCCCAAGGAAAGATCTAAATAACAAATATAATGTCATTTTCAAAGCGAGCTGGCTGGTGGCCCATCCTTTTTATTTCTTTTGAGAAAAGTCTTTTTGCACTAAACGAGAGGCACATCATACGCATCGTGCTTAATGGTTGACACATAACGTATGCCCACGTATCAAGGACGAAGACATTTTCTTCATCTTTGGCAGGTGCACGTACGCCAATCGCCAGTTGCAAGTGCTCACACCAATTGCCAAGCATGGGTATCCCTGAGGTGTAGCAAGATTTTTCTAAACCTCTATTTTGTTTGGCTTGAATTTGAAACCTCTATTTCGTTCGACGATGGAGTCCATTTAAATTTTTTATTTATTTTTATTTTTATAAAAAAAATTATTTTTACCTAAAAATTTCATTTTAAATTTTATCAAACCATCGTACCCTTATCAAATAAGTTCGCACAAATATCATACCATTATACCCTTGTCAAATAGGCGCACATGTTTGTGTGCACTAGTAATTGAAATGTGAACTCATATTTTTCTTAAGAAAATATATGGATTTTAAATGGGTAACAACAAATCAGTTTAACATCTGCATGTAGGGCAACTTTCGTTTTAAAAAGTGGCTACGTCCTCATATTTCTTTATCCAATCTTCTATTACCTATTATTTCATCTTTTATTTTGTAAACCATATTATGATTTCAGTAAAATTTATTCTTGAAGGAAGTTCGTTCCTCACAATCTTCCTAAAAGAAAATAAAAAAAAGAAAACAAAAGAAGCTATGCAGATGTTTGTAACAAATACACACACATGACATGTCAATGTATTTCTAGGAAAGCTTTATTGCTTTGTATAGCAGAATGGGTGGGTTCAAGGAGTAGAAAAGGGAAATAAAAGTCTTTATTTTTTATTGATGAACCTAAACCTCAACTTTAATAGGCAAACTTAAACAATTTGAAAAAGAACTAGTCTTCAATTGAACTATGGAACATATTTTTGAGCCAATTTTAATATGTTACATGGACCATTTGATCAACGATCGAATGATTTTTAATTGGAAGCTACTCGTATTGATACGTCTTTAACGAGTTAATGGCATATCCCTCCCATCGATCTTACTTACCTGGTTAATATAGTGAACCATTTATAATTCATATTATTTACCTGATTCGGGTTGACCCATGCCTATAAGAAAATCAGTCTGACTGATTTAGGTGCCACTTAACCTAACTTAATCTTATTTCATTTTACCGATTTCATAGATTCAGTGGAAGAACTTGATTAGTTAATTTATCTTCAGATTATTAAATCCTCTAAAATTATTAGGTCCTTAAAATGAAATAGTTATATGATAACTAGATCATAGTCTAGTCCACTCAAATCCTTTATAGGATGATATTATCATAATATTTTTGTTTTTATTGAAGATGATAAATTATGTCAATGAATCATAAACAGATCATGATAACTTAAAACTATAAGAGCAAATAGGTCAATCTTAATCTGACATGTTTGTTAATCATATTAGAAATTTAAATCTAAATCTTATCTATGTATTATATGGATTATATAACATAATTCATATAATCCATTTAACAATCAGATTTTGCTTAGGTTGACTTGAATGTATGACCTATTTTGATCAATTAGTATAATTTAAAATTAAATTTTATTATATCTAACCGGATTCTCAAGCAGTGTTGTTTATGAATACCACGGTAACAAGATTGGCTTTTCTCCTCTTATCTACCAAGGAGGTTATTTCAGTCATCTGTCCTTGTATATTTTTCCTGAAACTGCTACCTAAGTTCTCGTTGTATTGTACTTCATCCTAATAAATTTGAATAACAAAGAAGATTTAAAAAAAAAAAAGCAAGATAGAAGAAGTTAAGAAAGAATGGAGGCATATTGAGCGACAGATATTGAGTCGCAATCGTTAATTAAATTATGGCCTAAACTGGAAGGCAACAGCTGAACGACAAGAAAAGGCTATATATATAGGGACATGGTTTTGAGCAAAGTTATAAAAGATCTTTTTGTACCATCTCTACTGTCACCATGAAGCTCTCCATCTTGATCTTCTTCCACTTCTTGTCATGCTTCCATGTCGCTTGCTCTGTCCCCCAACAGTATTCCTCAATATTTAACTTTGGGAACTCCCTTTCTGACACTGGTAACTTGCTTATCATCAATGCTACTGCCACATCGGTCGGCCGCTTCCCTTATGGCATGACTTTCTTTGGTCACCCCACCGGCCGCTTTTCTGATGGACGGTTGATCATAGATTTCATCGGTATAACTTATCTCTTAATTTATCGAAGCAGCTTAATTGGTAGCAGTTTAATTGTTCTCATGCATGCAGCCGAGGCTTTTGGGCTCCCATTACTTCCTCCATTCTTAGCTCGCGGACAAGACTTTCGTCAAGGAGCGAACTTTGCCGTCAGCGGTGCCACAGCACTCGACATTGAGTTCTTCCAACAGAGAGGCCTTGGTATCTTTGTCAACCAGTCCTTGAGCGTCCAGCTTCGGTGGTTCGAGGAGTTGAAGCCTTCGCTTTGCAACTCAACTAAAAGTTGTTTTTTGTTTTGCAATCAGCGTGCCATCTGTGCTGCTGTCATCGTTGGACTCATAATTAATAACACTCGTATGAACTGGGTGCAGGCTGCAGGGACTACTTCAGTAAATCTCTCTTCATGGTCGGAGAGATTGGAGGGAATGACTACAACATTCCTTTGGGCGCAAAGAGGAGCTTGAAGGAAGTGAGATCATATGTGCCTAAAGTCATCGATACCATTTCGAAGGCCATTGAGGTAGGCTTAAGTTCTGGAATATTGCACTAATATTATAACTGTGACCAAATTAAATGACCATCTTATCAAATTTTGGTGCAGAGATTGATCGAACACGGGGCAGTGGATCTGGTGGTGCCGGGGAGTCCACCCATTGGATGCTTTCCTCTGTTCCTCACGCTTTACATGAGTTCTAACAAAGAAGATTACGACCCTCAGACTGGGTGCCTCAAGAAGTTGAACAATCTGATCAGATACCACGATAGGATGCTGCGTCGGTTATTGGAGCAGCTCCGAATCAAATACCCACGGTTAAGGTTCAGTTATGCTGATTACTATGGTCCTGCAATTCGATTCGCTCAGCATCCAGAACTCTATGGTGCGCCCATCGATCCTTCGCATTATAATAGATAGATACTAGTTTACAGTCTAGCGGTTGCATCCCCATCATCACTTTTATGCAACAAATCAAAGTAGCTAGCATCCTCAGCATCACTTTTATGCAACGACAAATCAAGTTCTCACCTAAAAAGTTAGTTGAGAATGTACTATTTGAGCTCCTTAATCTCATAAATCTTATCCAAAATTGCTAGTTAAGAATGCATTATTTAAGCTTCTTAATCTTGTATAAATATTCAACATCTTTCCGATATATAACCAACGTTTGATTTAACACTCAGCCATATAGGCTTTCACATACTTCCTTCATCTAAGTTTTAAGAATATATTATTTGATTTTCTTGATCTTATATAAATAACAAAATTTTTCCAGTGTATAATCAATGTAGGACAAAATAGTTGCTAGTACGGACTCTCGCATCACCCTCCATTCAATCACAAATATATAAAGCTCACTTATAATATTCTTTAGTCCATATGAGTCTTAAACCAGCCGTCTCTGATACTACATATAATAAATGAGAGTATCATCGAACAAAAGTTAGCTAAGAAGATATTACTTCAGCTCCTTAATCCTATATCAGTACCAAAATCTTTTCAACATATAACCCTTATGGGATGGATTTTTCATAAATTTTCAAATTAACTTTTTTGACTGTATTGAGGATATTTTATGATTATTATATATATATTTAAAATAACTTAAGACATAGTCTTTGCTGGGATCGATGGCCAAATTTACTTTTGGTACTAATTTGGTATTTTTTCAAGAAAGCTTCTCTAAGCTCATCTTTTCCAAAAAAAAAAATGAAAAAAATTACAAAAAAAAAAGCAAGGATTTTACCATGTTTAGTTGATAGAACATTTGCATGAAAAAAAAAACTCTAAAAATATTATTTTTTATTTGGTTGGAGGCAGTTTGTTTGAGAAAATATCTATACGACTATATTATCCTTAGAATAAAGATTTTAAATATTCCTTTTTTATAAAGAAATTAAATGGACCATTTGAGTTATATTTCCCTGCTATTGTATTGAAGGATAATTTTGGCATCTTTATGCCAAAAAATTTAGAAATTAAGGAAAAAGAGGACTGATAAATACCCAAAGGGAGAACTTTTCTTTCCTTATTTTCTAACATTTAGTTGAAAAATAGGTAGAACATTGTGTATGAGACTTACACGCATTTTTTTTATTTTAATAAAAAATAAATATCAAGAAGGAGGTGACACTTTTTTTTTTTGCAGTCCTCTTTCCCCTTACTCAAAAATATTTATTTTTCTTATTTCATTCTTTTGTCCCTTTAATAATCTTTTATGTAAAATGATTGATACAATAATTACTCATTAGAAGTCTAATTATGTATTTTATGCAATTTGATAAATAAATTTTAATAATCTATTTTATGTAGTGTAATAAATGACTTATTTTTTTATATATTTTTATTTATATAACTATAAATGAGCAATAAAAGTATGCCAACAAAATAGCACGATAATAGACCTCAAAAGATCCATTTTCTTATTGAAAAAAGAAAAGACTACTTTGTTGGGCTCATGGCCCACTTATTCAGCCCATTAGAGCAAAATGGAGCGCTACTCCTTTTCCTGTCAGGATTTGTTCTCTCTTTTTAAAAAGGAGCAGTCGTCTGAAAAAAAGAGGTGGAGTAGGTAGCGGGTATTTCTCTTTTTTCTAGGAGCATGGATTGCTAGGGGAAGAGAAGGAAGGGCTGCTGCTTGGTGCTTGACTACGTGGGAGGACTTCCACTCCAAGAATTATGTGAAGGTGCTGCAAAAGAAAAACAAGAGAAGAAGAAGAAGAGAAGGGAAGAAAATAAGGAGGTAACGCAGGAGACCGTATTTTTTGGTGACATAATCCTTATATCCCTATTATTCTCTTGTGATTGTTTCTCAAGTCCTGGCAATGGACTTTAAGACTTGGATATTTATCATTCTATAGTGGATCTTCTTCTCTGGCTTGCCCGTGGTTTTTTTCCTTTATCTTGAAGGAATTTTCCACGTAAATCTTAGTGTTTCTGTGATTATATGGTTTGCGCATTTTATTTATTATTCCGCTGCGTATTACGGTCTGCTATTATTTGCTCATACATGGATTCTTTTCAATCAACTGATATTAGAGCCTGTGAATTTTTATGTGCGACCATGGAGGCCGATAATGTTTCCCGCATGATCAGTCTGAACGAAAACAATTGGATGATATGGAAACCGAGGATGGAGGATCTCTTGTATTGCAAGGATTTATATGGACCTTTGGAAGGGGTCAAAGAAAAGCCCGTTACAATGATAGATGATGCTTGGATCATGTTAGATCGGAAAGCAGTTGGTTTTATTCGGCAGTGGTTGGATGATAGTGTCTTTCACCATGTTTCTACTGAGACTTCTGCAAACTCTCTTTGCAAAAAGTTAGAAAGTCTCTATGAGAGAAAAACAGCTGGCAACAAGGCGTTCTTGATCAGAAAACTAGTGAATCTGAAATATAAAGAGGATGCTTCTATTGCTGAGCATTTGAATGAAATGTAGAGTATTTATAACCAGTTATCCTCTATGAAAATGACTTTTGATGATGAGTTGCAAGCATTGTTACTTCTCAGTTCATTGCCAGAAAGTTGGGAACACTGGTGGTTTCCCTCAGTAATTCTGCACCAAACGGTGTTGTCACAATGAGTCAAGTAACAGGCAGTTTATTAAATGAGAAGTTGAGGAGGAAGAATTCAGCAACTTCTCAGATTGATTCACAAGCACTTGTCTCAGAGAATAGAGGACGGTCAAAGTCTAAAAATAGAGACAATTCATACAAGGGTAGAAGCAAATCAAGGTCAAGAAAAGATATTACTTGCTACAACTGTGGTGAGAAAGGGCACTACAAGAATCAGTGTAAGAAGCCTAGGAAGAGTAAGAAAAAGGGAAAAGAAGTGGAGGATACGGAGTCAAAAGAGAATATCATAGCTACTGTGCAGAGTGATGATTATTTGATTTTGTCTACTTCTGATGGTATCTTCTCATGTGAGTGTCAAAATCATGAGTGGGTGATTGACATAGGTGCTTCTTATCATGCTACACTATGGAGGGAGTTTTTTTCTACATATAAGATTGAAAATTTTGGTGTTGACAGAGAGAAATCAAGGCATAGCAGACATCATTAGCATGGGTAACATCCATGTGAAGACCAATCTTGGCTGTAAGTTGGTGCTCAAGGATGTAAGGCATGTGGCTGACTTGAGGCTAAATTTAATTTCAGTTGGAAGACTTGATGATGAAGACTTTGATAGCAGATTTCATAAAGGACAATGGAAGCTCAGTAAAGGTTCACTTGTTGTAGCTCGAGGAAAGAAATGTCACATTTTGTATAGGTTGCGGGCTAAAGCTTATGGTGAACAATTAAATGCTACAGAGAAAGACTTTAGCATGGAGTTGTGGCATAAACGACTGAGACACATGAGTGAGAAGGGGCTGCAAGTTCTTTCCAAGGGAGAAGTACTACCAGACTTCAAAGGTGTACATCTGAACCCATGTGTTGATTGTTTGGTTGGCAAGCAACATAGAATTTCTTTTGCTAGTCCTGCTTTGTCTAGAAAAATGCATGTTTTGGATCATGTCTATACAGATGTTTGTGGTCCTCTGAGGACAAAAACTTCTGGTGGATCAGTTAATATTCCAGGTATTAGTGGTGCACTTTATTTTGTCACTTTTATAGATGATTTTTTCAGAAAAGTTTGGGTCTATGGTTTGAAGACCAAAGATCAGGTTATTAATGTCTTCAAAGAGTTTCATGCCAGAGTTGAAAGTGAGATAGGAAAGAAATTGAAATGTATAAGGTCAGATAATAGTGGTGAGTACACAAGGTTATTTGATAATTATTGCAGATCACATGGCATTCAGCATGAAATGATAGTTCCTCGTACTCCTCAGCATAATGCAATTGCAGAGAGGATGAACCGCACCATCATGGAAAAGATCATATGTATGCTTTCACAGTCCAAGTTATCTAAAAGATTTTGGGATGAGGCATTGAAGACAACAGTTGATGTAATAAACTTGTCACCATGTACAGCTCTAGATGGTGATGTTGCAGAGCGTGTATGGTCAGGGAAAGATGTCTCTTATAAGCATTTGAGAGTGTTTGGTTGTCGTGAATTTGCACATGTTCCAGACATTGAGAGGTCCAAGCTGGATGGTAAGACAAAAGAATGTGCTTTGCTTGGTTACTCACATGATGAGTTTGGTTATAGACTTTGGGATCCAAAAAAGCAGAAGGTATTCAGAAGCAGAGATGTGGTATTTTTTGAAGATCAAACCCTTCAAGACTTCAAGAAGGAGGTGCCAGTCAAGTCTTCTGTAGGAGGATTAACAGACTGTGATCCAGTTACTCATCCGGTATATCAGGGTGATGGGGGAGATGTGCAAGAAAATAGTGTAGGAGCAGATGTTAACTCACCTATAGGACATGTTGAGCAGAAAGAAAATCGGGAGCAACCTCCTACATAGCCTCAGCTGAGAAGATCTACCAAACAACATCAACCTTCCAAAAGGTATTCTACAGATGAATATATAATGCTTACTGATACAGGTGAACCAAAATGTTACCAGAAGGCAGTTGAAAGTGAGCAGAAAAAGGAGTGGTTAGTAGGTATGCATAAAGAAATGGATGTCTTACAGAAGAACCACACATATGATTTAGTGGAACTACCAAAAGGAAGGAAGGCTTTAAAGAACAAGTGGGTTTTCGGGTTAAAGACTCAACAACATTGTTTTCAACCAAAGTACAAGGCCAGATTGGTTGTGAAAGGCTTTGGTCAAAAGGAAGGTATTGACTTTGAAGAGATTTTTTCTCATGTTGTCAAAATATCTTCAATTCATGTTGCTCTAGGTATTGCTGCTAGTCTAGACCGGAGGTTGAGCAGTTAGATGTGAAGACAGCTTTTCTTCATGGTGATTTGGAGGAGGAAATCTATATGGAGCAACCAGAATGCTTCAAAGTCAAAGGTAAAGAAAATCTTGTCTGCAGATTGAAAAAAAGCTTGTATGGGCTGAAACAAGCTCCAAGGCAGTGGTATAAGAAATTTGATTCATTTATGGCTGAAAATGGATACAAAAGAATGGTTTCAGATCATTGTGTGTATATCAAATGGTTTAGTGCTGATTTTATCATACTCCTACTTTATGTTGATGACATGCTTATCCCTGGAAAAGATATGTCTATGATTGATAGGTTGAAGAAGGAGCTGAGCTAGTCATTTGCAATGAAGGATATAGGACCAGCAAAGAAAATACTGGGTATGCAGATTTTTCGTGATAGAAGAACCAAGAAAATATGGTTGTCATAAGAAAAGTACATTGAGAAGGTATTGAATAGGTTCAGTATGAGCAATGCAAAGCCAGTTGGTTCTCCTCTTGCAGGTCACTTCAGGTTATGATCAGAGCAGAGTCCTTCAAGTGATGAGGAGAAGGAGAAAATGAAGAAGGTTCCTTATTCTTCAGCAGTCGAAAGTCTGATGTACGCGATGGTATGTACGAGGCCAGACATCGCATATGCAGTGGGTGTTGCTAGCAGATTTCTTGCAAATCAAGGGAAAGAGCATTGGGCAGCAGTGAAGTGGATCTTCAGATATCTCAGAGAAAGCTCCAAAGTTTGTTTAAGCTTTGGGGGTGATCCACCTGTGCTGATTGGTTACACATATGCAGATATGGCAAGAGATATCGATACAAGGAAGTCCACATCAGGTTTCATACTTACTTTTGTAGGGGGAGCTGTGCCATAGCAATCCAGATTGCAAAGATGTGTAGCTCTCTCCACCACAAAGGCAGAATATATTGCTGCTACCGAGGTCTGTAAGAAGATGATGTGGTTGAAAGAATTCTTACATGAATTTGGGCTGAAACAGAAAAATTATGTGGTACATTGTGACAGCCAAAGCACCATCCACTTGTGCAAGAACCCAACTCTTCATTCCAAGTTAAAGCATATAGATGTCAGATACCACTGGATTCAAAATGTGTTTGAAGAGAAGCAGTTACAGCTTCAGAAAATTCACACAGATGAAAATGGGGCAGACATATTGACAAAGACCTTGTCAAAAGAAAGGCAAGAGATATGCCGACAGCTGATTGGCATGATTTCACACTAAGAAAGCATGAGACAGCCTCCCTTATGGGCTGAAGGGGGAGGTTGTTGGGCTCATGGCCCACTTATTCAGCCCATTAAGGCAAAAGGGAGCGCTACTCCTTTTTCTGTCAGGATTTGTTCTCTCTCTTTAAAAAGGAGCAGCCGTCTGGGAAAAAGAGGTGGAGCAAGTAGCGGGTATTTTTTTTTTTCTAGAAGCATGGATTGCTAGGGGAAGAGAAGGAAGGGCTGCTGCTTGGTGCTTAACTACGTGGGAGGACTTCTACTCCAGAAATCACGTGAAGATGCTGCAGAAGAAAAACAAGAAAAGAATAAGAAGAGAAGAAAAGAAAATAAGGAGGTAACGCAGGAGACCGTATTTTTCGGTGATGTAATCCTTATATCCCTATTATTCTTTTGTGATTGTTTCTTAAATCCTTGCAATGGACTTTAAGACTTTGATATTTATTATTCTATAGTGGATCTTCTTCTTTGGNACGAATCATCGGTCATGGCACTCTAAATAAGTTACAATTGATCAATCATGATATCGCACCCGAGGGTTCTGAAGAATCAAAGATACCAATATATAGGGAGGGAAGATCTTGGCAACCTGCCTCAAGGTTTCTCGATGGACGTGGCTTAAGCCACCAATTGGAAGGGAAGGGAAACCGTTTGCAAACCAACCGTCCGAATGTTTCTCCAGAGACGTGGCTTGAGAGGAATGGTGGAGCCCGCCGACATACATAGCTGGAAAAGGAGCCATAGATAGAGATATGATATTTGGAGGATCACAAGTAGGGGTGCAATTTGAGATGAATTTAGATTCGTCAAATCTGATTTGCAGCAATACTCAAACTCTACTTTACTTAATCCAAATCCAAAGAATCCAGATTGAACCCAGACCGATTTACAACTTGGGTCGGATTCGGATTGTAATTAATCCGAACCCGAGAAAATACAAACCCGCAAAGTTGCAAGCGACATGCCCACTAGTATTGTGAAAGTGATGATTTAACCTTGTTTGTTAGGCTTAAAGATATGTAGAGCTGACAATGATGTTGTGGAAGTGATGATTCTTGACATGAACATTCCATCGAAATCTTCATTATCTTTTAAAATGAGCAATATACCTTTAACCATTGCATTTTATCATGTAATATTGGTAGGCCAAACTAGTATCTTTATTTTTTTTAATTATTTTCTTTGAGACATTTGTAATTTCTAATATGAAGTTTGCCAAAATTTTATGAAAGCATCTGGAAAGAGGTGATGAGCATAAAACTAAAACATCTGGGAAAGGGGTGATGAGTAAAAAATCAGAGAGCTTTGGATGGCGAATGCAGTCTCGCTACATGAAAAAAATTTCTCATACCATACTTATATGGTCTTTTAGCTGGCTCTTTATATTGTCTCAATATTTTCTGCTTCGAAGGATAAAGGTGACTTCATCAATGCATATGGTGGCTATTGAAATATTATGCAACATCTGGATTACTTTGAATATGTTTTGGTTTAAGAATGTACTTTTTTTTGTTTAGTCTTATGTAAAAGATGTATATATTTAGATGTGCAATTTGAAATGTGAAGCTTGTTTGTTTTAAACTTCAGTTTGTTTGTACAATGTAAAGCTTATTTGTTTCAAACTTTGGCTTATTTATGCAATGTTAAGCTTGTTTATTTCAGATTGTCAATTTTTTTTTCCATCAACCCAAATTCCAACTAGAAACTCAACCCGAACCCGATTTTTAAAAATAGGGTTAGGGTTAAGGTTTTACAAAATAGGGTTAGGGTTAGGGTTAGGGTTAGGGTTAGGGTGGATATTTTACAAATAGGGTTAGGATTAGGTTGAGGAAAACCTGAGTTTTATGAGCCCGAGTTGCATACCTAATCGCAAGAGACCATAATTGTGGGCATGCTCTGTAAACACAACTCAAATTTGATCAGAATCAAATTAATTTATTACATATAATTAATAAATAAATTAGATTTCAAATTGAAATAATAATTTGAACTTAATTTCTAATTAATCTTATAACTAAACAAATTAATTCATATACTTTAATTCATCAATCCAAACTAGCTCGCTATATCTATTTATCCAAGTTAATATTATTTTTTAATTAATTTTTTTTATTATTATATAAGAATTAATAATTAAAATTAGATTTAAAATAATTAAATTTACACTGAGTAGATATATGGTCATAATTCATAACTCAAAGCTCTATCTCTCAAAAATAAAAATAATATATATATATATTGATGATGCCCGATCACCTTGAGCTGACGTCCTTGAGCGTCAACTGATACACCATCAATCTGCCGAAAGGGCTTTCCTTCGTCTTCAGAGCCTGCAAGAAGTTTCAGGGGCTGGATATTTCGGCAAAGACCCTTCGATGCTCAAGTTAGTGATCAGGATCACATCAATAAGTTTTAGAGAGTTTGAAAGAGGTAGATTGTAGAACTGGTTGAGTCCTTGGCTTCTCTCCTCTCCTTACCTATTTTTATTAGCCTCTTGAGTCTGCCTGGCTTA
Source organism: Calamus simplicifolius (assembly GCA_900491605.1). Lineage (NCBI taxonomy): Eukaryota > Viridiplantae > Streptophyta > Magnoliopsida > Arecales > Arecaceae > Calamus > Calamus simplicifolius. Next base: position 41,137 of record UESW01004587.1, on the reverse strand, counting down.
CTCGCTAAGATTGGGATCTCATAATGGGTTAATACTTTTACAGATAGAATATCAGAGCTGATCAGATCGAATCCGCATCTTCTAATTCTGGATGATTGGTACTTTACAGCAGGTAATCATCGCCTTTTAAGGCTTATTTAGCCAGGGTCAGTAAATTTCGCTAATGACTTTTTGGACTTTACTGACTTTTTCTGACCCGAGGTGATTGGTACTTTACAGCAGGTAATTACCTTTTAAGGCTCATTTAGCCAAGGTCATTAAATTTCACTAATGACTTTTCAGGCTTCAATGGCTTTTTCTCACCCGAGGTGATTGGTACTTTAGAGTAGATAATCGCCTTTTGAGGCTTATTTAGCCAGGGTCATTAAATTTTGCTAATGACTTTTTGGGCTTCACTGGCTTTTCTGACCCGAGGTGATTGGTACTTTACAGCAGATCATCGCCTTTTGAGGCTTATTTAGCTTGGATCATTAATATCGTCTGATGGGTCATGACTTTTCGGAGCTCATGTTGGAACTGACGGTTCCTATTTTATTAAACCTATAGGGATCGAGAATGGTGGATGAGCTCGACTTTGTCCATGCAGGGGCTTGTTCGTAAAGTTGGAATGAACCATGAGGATAAAACAAAAAGGGCACTGATACCGCTTCGGTAACTGGGGCCACCTAAGAACCGTCTTAGGCTGTTTGGGAACCGCTTATGTAGCTGGGGCTGCCTAGGAACCGCCTTTGGTCGCCTGGGGATCGCTGGCGCCGCCTAGGAACTGCCTTGAGCCGTCTGGAGACCACTTCTGTAGCTGGGGCCAACTAGGAACCACCTTGGGCCGCCTGGTGACTACTTCGGTAGCTAGGGCGACCTAGGAACCGCCTTGGGTTGCTTAGGTACCGCTTCGGTAGCTGGGGCTACCTAGGAACCGCCTTGGACTGCCTAGGGACCACTTCTGGCTGTTAATTATCACGTGGCTTTTACCAACCATATATATATATATATATATATATATATATATAGATTATACATGTTATATAGTTATGCATTCATGCCAATCCAAATATGATTTAATTATTATATGAGTTGCATAGATCATGCCATATAATCCTTGTAATATATAAGTTAGGTTCTAATTTATATTTTGATCTGATTAATAGATAGATTAAAATTTAATTAATCTATTTATCATTATACTTTAAAGTTGGTTGGATCCATTTATGATCTATTGATCCGATTTACCATCTTTAGAGGATCTACAAAATTTAAAATGTATTTATTTAATGATAATGATCTCCATAAAAGCGTCGTATTGGTGAACGGGTCTGGAATCAGAGACGAAAATGAAGTCAGAGACGCGCCTTCTTTGGCTGCTCCCTGTGGTGGTTCTGCTCTTCAGTGGCTTTGGGCTTCCTGTCACCGACGACGCCGGGTTTAGAGTCGACTCGGAGACGAACAGGCGGTTTCTCCAGCAACGAGACGGGCTGCTCGGGGACCTGCCGGCCTGCAACGTGGGCGCGGGCCAGTCGTACGGCGGCCACTGCCTGCCTCCCCCGTCTAACGGCCTCATCCGGAGCTGCAAACCACTACTGAGAGGTTCTTTCCATCCTGGTTGTCCAATCTATGCTTTGTACCGTCTTAGTTTAGTATTCTCTATTTTAAGCGATTAATTTGGACACCCTTGGTTCTCTGTGAATTGCTACGTGACGAATCCTTGGCCGAGTTGACTGGTTATATATACTTGGCCATATCCAACTTGAAGACGGTAGAAACAGTGGACCACCGTAAAATTTTCTTTTTCTCCGAATTGTTGCCTCGTTTCAGAGCGAGGCCAATTAATCTGCAAGGTATAAGAAGCATGTGGAAATTTTGATCCACTGAGCATTATAATTAATGTTTAGGATAAATTTTTAATTAGATATGCATCATTTTTATCTACCATCTAGGTCTAAAGTTTTGAGGATATCCCCTTGCTAAGCAAGTATACGTGCTGCCAGCAGGCCCAATTCACATATATAACTGCCTTTAACTTTGGAGGACATCAATGACAACAGCATTAGCCTACTCCATTATTCGCTTTTGAGGGTAATCAATCTAGCTAGTAAGTGTACAAAGAAATAAAGTGATGTTAGATAACATTTTAGAAATAAAGTGGCATCAATTAACACTCAGAATGGGCTACACTGCAAAACTTCGCATGCTGTATATATTTGGATGGTTGTCATGCATTTTATTTCGATCACATACGGCTTTTACTTATCCATGATTCATGCACATAACATCTAATGAATTATTTTATAATTTTTAAATATAACAACAGCAATTTATATTTGGGATAGGATATGCTTGGAATTCTAGGATAGGATTCATATGGTTGGAAGTCCATGGTACATTTATCCGCTCCGTCATTTAAGAAATAATATTGAAACCGCTGGCTATCAAACCCCACGTTATCATTGGGCGGTCTCATCAGCGAGGTAAATCTCATGATGCCCGGACCACTATTAGTGTTGTTATAACCACTAAGATACTATCATGTAAGACTCATGATACTAGGACCGCCACAAAAATACTATCATGAAAGATTTAATATAGAAAAAAAAAAACTACTGTTCACTAAGAGATACATCTCTTAGGGCCATTTCAAGATATAATTTATATAAAATTTAAAATGATTAACATTTTGAATCACCAAAAATTTAAAATAAAAAACATAGGCACAAAATTAGCCTGATCCTAATGCTAGGTATATCTAAAAATGATAATTTTAACATGATTCGATGAAGATCCACCTCGATTAGCATGAGATTTTCAAGCTTTAATTTGGTTGGAGATAGATTTGAGAAAATCAAAAAAATTATTACTATGATCAAGGTAAGAGTAGTACATAAATTATATTTTTATCTTTCATATAATGAGTAAATTAGGACTAATATTTTTAATAAAAATTTTATATTTATTATATAATTTTAATAGTAAAAATAATGTAATTTTTATATTTTTATATACTTAAATTATAACTTTAATTAAAAGAGTAATCAAAGTATGTTTTTTTAAAATAATTTTACAAGAAAAAAGAAAAAGAATAATGGGGGACAATAGGTTGAGGTTAGAGATTAGGGATTGGAGACTAAACTTTTTATCGGTATAAAGCAGGATGTGTGAGAAATTGAAGGTGGAGATAAGATGAGTAAAATCAGTTCTAATCCATCTCATTGCATTTCATAGCTATATTCTATCCTATCATTATGCCACTTGCTAGAATAATTATTTCTGCTATAACATTCTTTTACAATTTGGCAAACTAAATTTTAAGTTGACCTATGTGGATTCTTGATTGTTGTATTCTTACTTGTCTAGTTTGTTGTTTATTGCAATTGGTTTTCATCGCATGCAATGAGAAGGTTTATGGATAAGCTCCACACTCTCTTCCATCTTATATATGTGTGTGTATGTTTGGCAATTTAGGTGTGAAAGAAATTTGATCAGTAGTCTAACACTTGATTTAGTAGTTTCACGTAAAGAAAGGAAATTATTGAAATTTAAAGATTGAAAACTTTTAAAAAATTATTTGGAAATATTATTATGAACGGATTTAATACCTATATACTTTTGGATTATTAGGTTTGGATTTGAGAAATATGATTTATTTACATTATTATGGGCTTCGAGATAAGTATCACTTCTGTTTTGATATACTAATAAATAATCTTTAAAAAAAAGCATGTTGGCAAATTTATCATCAAAATTCAATTTTTATTGCATCAAAAAAATATTGTAATGAGGTTATTTCTCATAGGATTATTTTTTTATGAAATTATTAAATCATATTTCAAGGTTCAAAATGTATCGAATGATGTTTGATATATTGGCTAATTGACTTTGTTTATCAAATTATGTTATAACTGATTTATGACTTTTGAAATCAAGCAGGAAATGAAATTTATTAAATATTTTATTAAAAGTATTATATACTTTTTTGCATTGTTAAATATGGATATTTGAAATTTTGTTTCATTTATAAATGTTTAAATATTTGTGAAATTACAATGTTAAATATGGATCTCAGCCGACTTCTTTGGCCAGAACCACCTTCAACCCAGACAAAGCCGTCTGCGACACCGGCCTGAGGGATAAACCCACCGAGATAGATCCGGATATACATCACTGCCAACGAACATGAGAAAAATACGATTATCAGCGTCGTAGTTAGTTAAACAATACTATGGAAAATAAGAAGGTGAATTATAAGCACTACCTATTTATCATTTAGTGTAACTAAGTGACCTCATCTTTTATATTGTAAAGTTAGATCCTCCACTATCCAAATTAAAATCATAAGCAATATGGTTTCAAGCTTTATGTTGCTATGAAGTGCTTCAAGAGTAGCATGAAAAATACAATATCAATATTTTTGCAGCCCTTTAAGCTATAGAGCTTGATTTTAAGTTTCTTATGAAAGAAGCAAAATGTTTGATACACACATATACTTGAAAACTTGAATTACATTTTAGTCTAATTTAATTAATTACAAAACTATTAGATCTAGTTCATCAAAAGTTAAAGAAAAGAGAAACAATGAATGATTAACCATGTTGTATTTGAAGATACAAAGTTATAATCTTTTTTTATACAATATAGTTCTCTATGTGTTATCCATGATTATAAATATATGAACTACAATATTGCAACGAGCACAAACTTGAGCAATCCTAGGATTTTTTTTGAAAAAATATAAATTGCCAACCCATGAAGACAAATACCATAGGCTAACCAAAGTATGAAACTAACATGATGATTCTATATAGCTAATTGCAGTAACTAAATATTTGGTATAACATTATTTTTAGGTAATAGGTTAACTCAATTTTCACTTTTGATAAATAAATGGGAGTGAGGCATAAAAGCACAAAGTAGACATGACTATAGCTATACTATAGATATTTCTAAACTAAGTTATACAGAAATATTAGATTCTAGAATAAAAGAAAGTCTTTATCTTTTCTTTTTTCCTCGTAGCAATCGAATATAGCCATAAATATTATAATCACCTAAAACTTTCATGCAGTTTCTAAATAGGTTTAGATTTTGCAATTGTTAAGAATTTCTGCTAGAACCGTTTGGAACTTTCATACATATTCAATAATTGCAACGGTCCAACTTATAATTTCTAGAACTTCTTTTTGGATAAAAAGGAGTTCTGTTTCAACCGATTGATGCTGGTGCTGCGCAATGGTAGCCGTACAATAGCTTGCATGGTTTTTTATTTATTTAGATCTATTAAAAAAAATTCTTATATGATTTGATGTTTGATGTTAATAAAAAATAAAATTAAATAAAATTAAATTGGTTTTTCTAATAAAAATAATATAAAAAACTTTTTTATATTACTGATTGGAAATCTTAATAGTGAAAATATATTCTGCAGGGTTATATGTGATCATAGACGTATATTGCACGCGTTAAATACGACTATAGTACTTGACCAAAGAGATAAAAGAAAAATAAAATATTTGATTGTCTTATTAAAATTTAATTTTGATATTCCATTTTAACTATTGGGCATATGGAATTCATGTATATATTTATATGACAAAAATATGATATGTTAATTTGTGCATCTATTGAAATAATATATTTATGATTTTGCTATATATGCCAAATGTATATTACTTATATTATCAAATTATAATCTTAAATACCGGTTAATCTGATTTTATTAAAATAAAAAAATTATTTACTAGGTTGTCAAGATCATTAATTAATTAATTAGATTTAGAAGCTAAAAGGTAAGTCGAGAAAAGAAAAGACCAGAGGCGAGATAGCAGGGGCAAAACTAATTCTCTCGCCAACGAACTTGCGAAAAATACGACTATCAGCGTCGTAGTTAAGCTGGCTACAAGCTATTAGGACTTCGCCCGTAATTATCTACCGTTGGATTATGATAAACTTAAAAGTTTTGTCGGTGGGAGGAGATACGGCAAGATTAACCAATCCCGATTAAAGAAATAACCTTAATATATATACACGTACAGGCAGCTCTAACGAATCAACCAAATCGCTTGCTCTCTTCTTGCTCCTCCTTTTACGTTCCGAAAGGCAACACCAGGAGCTTCTATACAAAGAAGATGAATCGGATGCCAATCCCTGAGTGGGTGAGGGACTTGGTGCATCAGCATGGCGGCAATGAGCAGGACCCCAGCTTCATAATGACCAAATCCCTCACGAAAGCGGACATGGACTTCCGAAACCAGAACCGCCTTCTCATCCCCTCTCCATATGTGGATGCCAATCTCATCCCCATGCTCTCTGAGGCCGAGAAGGCCACTGCCAACCTTCTCGAAAGCCCCCCCACAGCAAGGAGGAGAACGCCCAGCACAAACCGCGTTCAGGGAAGGAGGCATGGGGGACTGGAGGTTCGCGTGTACACTCGAAGCAGGTTTTGGTTCCGCTTAATGCTCACTCGGTGGGACTCCACCGGCGCCACTCTGATCAAAGGTTCGGAGTACAAGTTCTTCTTGGACCGGAGTTTCTTTTTAGAGAACGACGAGGTGGAGATGTGGGGCTTCCGGCAAGGTGGTCAGCTGTGCTTTGTTCTTGGCAGGAGCATCATTCCCCCCGGTTTAAGTAATTCGTGCGGGTTGGCTTTGTAAGTCCTTTAGAGGAATTTTTCTCTCTCCTTATTTTTCTTTTTCCCTTTTTCTTCTCTTAAACTCAAAGGAGACTGACTTGATCAAATGATTTCTTTTAGCAAAGGTTGAATTCAAGTAATAGCATGGTCCAATATCTGAAATCTCATTCCTGTTGGATTGGATTCCGTTTAGTATGTCGATGCATGAGTATGAGTTGCAGTTGGTGGACTTGCGCCACCTAGGTAAGCAATTCGTGTGGGTTGGTTTGCCTTCTGTATGGTTTAAATAAAGGATTATCTCAAATTAAATTGGTATTAAATGATTATAATTTATTTATTTATTTTGAGATTAGAGAGGATAGTGCTATATTTCACTACTAGGAACCCGACGGCAAGCGATAGGATGTGCAACTAAGCTAATGCTTATTAGGTTGATGAAATAGTTAAGAATCTTCTTTCTATTTTTCCTTAATCTGATGATATCTGCTGGTGGAGGACCGAAGATAATTTCCGCCATCCGATTAATGCTTGATGGCTTTCAATCTCCTTGTGGGAAGCTGCAAAGTGCTTCTATGTTCAATACCTATCCAAGGGGTAGGTCAGAATGTATCCAGTCCATGTTTCCTCCAGTTTACTGGAAAATATTGAACCCAGCTACTTACCTGACACGGCTCCAAACTAAAACCGAAAAAAAAAAAAAGCTCTCTTTTAATTTTGGATTTAAGCCTGGGGCTCCAAGTCACAAAGAGCCCTGGTCTTAGTCCGGAGGTCCATCTGCAATAAGTAACTCGACTGGTCCTCTAACTCAAATCCGATAAACCATTGCTCATTTACAGTACAAGATTCGGAAGAGCTGCCACGTCAATTTGTAATTAAGAAAGAGATGCTCAAATCAAGATTAACTTGATTATAATCGAGTCAAGTATGTGTGTGTATTAAAGCATATATATCAGTTCGCAACTTTATGTTCAATAATGTAAAGGCCTTAATGTTAGAGAAATTGTTTTGATTTTTAAAAAGTTCTTTCTAAAAAATACTAGAAAAATTAATCTAAAATTTAAATTCAAAATCTAAATTAAAGTTAAAAAGGAATCAAACTAGTCGAGGTGTGTTAGACACTGCCCTAAGGATAAGTTTTCGCCTCCTCGTGCGGGTTGTTGGCGATTTGTCCCCAAGGTACAACGACCCGGCTCGATCCAATCCTCCTACCGCGAGCACGATCGAATGGAGGTACAAACCCAATAATTCTTCAGATGCCCAAATAAAATATAATAATAAAATAGTTAAATACACTTTTTACCACTGGTAGCTTTCACCAGATTGAGACAAACAGGTTGAGACAATCTCCTAACTCCAAACAGCACTTGCAGCAATAGGAGACAAACTCCCAACTCCAAGCAGCACTTGCAGCAACAGGAGACAAACTCCCAACTCCAAGCAGATAGACTCCCAGCTCCAAGGACAACTCCAAAGATTTGCAGCAACAGAATCTTCTCTAAAATGAATAAATCTTTTAGGATTTAGATTTTCTTTTTCTTCATTAAATTTCTTTAGACTATCCCTATATATATATATATATATATATATATATATAATATATCTGTTAGGACCTTTGTTACTCAGTTCCTCACTAGGAACCGTCAGCGAATTTAAGATTTTTCGAGAACGCTCGACGGCTTGAAACATATAGGTGCTCTGAAGCAGATTACCTTCGTCCTTGAAGTCATCGGATCAGCGCGCTCACCTCAAGCGTTCCCTGCTGGTGACCGAGCCCAGATCCGACACAAACTTTGATCACCATCGCTAAAGCATTTAGACATGCTCGCATTGGGTTCGTTACTTGATATCTAAACCAAAACTTATTCTTCTCTTTTTATAATCAAACTGTAAAAAAGTCAACAATCCCCATCAAAAAAAATTAGCATCATAAAAACAAATGAAATAAAATTAAATATACAAAAAATGATCAGGGGCTATCATTATACTTACGCAATGAGATTGATCAGGGTGTATATCAATATCACATATCCAAAAAAATTAGGACTTGATAAGCTTCATCCCTAGGATTACATCGGCTTCACCTAAATCTTTCATATCAAACTTAGTAGAGAGGAAAGATTTAACACTTGAAATAATTTTAAGAAATATTCCAAAAATTAAAATATCATTGACATATAAGCAAAGAATTACACAATCATTATCGACGATCTTAGAATACACACACTTATCATGATTATTGATTTGAAATCCAAAAGATAGAATAATTTGATCAAATTTCTCATGCCATTGTTTAGGAGCATGTTTAAGACCATAAAGGGACTTGATAAGTTTACAAACCTTGTCTTCTTGTCCCTTTACAACAAAACCTTCAGGCTGTTCCATATAGATCTCCTCCTTAAGATCTCCATTTAGGAACGCAGTCTTCACATCCATTTAATAAATGATTAACTTATGAATGGAAGCAATAGCAAAAAGTGATCTAAGGGTTGTTATTCTAGCTACAGGAGAATATGTATCAAAGAAATCTAACCCTTTCTTTTGGTTATACCCTTTGGCTACTAATCTAGCCTTATACTTTTCTATTGAACCATCAGGTCTAAATTTCTTCTTAAATACCCACTTACACCTTAAAGGTTTGCTTCCAGGGGGTAAATTCGATAAGATCCAAGTTTCATTTTGTAAGATTGAATTAAATTCAGAAAGGATAGCTTCCTTCCAAAAAGGAGCATCAGGAGAAGACATCGCCTCTGAAAAAGAAGAATGTTCGCCTTCGACTAGGAAAGTAAAGAAACCTTCACCAAGATCTTTTTCTTTCCTTATCCTTGAACTTTTTCTAAGTTCAGAATGTTCACCTTTAGGATTAGATCTTTTCCTTTTCCTTGACTCATTAGAGAACCCAGCTTCAAAAGAATCATGAACCAAGAAAGGATTAGAAGAGAGTTGATTTGGTACTTTGTTCTTGAAAGAAGAAATATTTTCAAAATAAGTAGCATCTCTTGATTCGATAAGAGTATTATTTGAAATGCCACTTATATCAGAGTTTATCACTAGGAATCTATTTGTACTACTATCTAAAGAATAACCTATAAAGATAGCATCTACAGTTTTAGGTCCTATTTTTCTTCTCTTAGGTTCAGGTATTCCTACCTTAGCTAAGCATCCCCACACTTTAAGATAATCTAGCCTGGGTGTTCTACCTTTCCAAAGCTCAAAAGGTGTTTTAGGACTATCCTTAAAGGGTATCCTATTTAAAATATAACATGCAGCTAACAGAGCTTCCCCTCACAAGTTCTCAGGTACGCCTGAACTTATTAACATTGAGTTAACCATATCCATTAATGTATGATTTTTTCGTTCAGCTACACCATTAGACTGAGGAGAGTATGGTGGTGTAACTTCATGAATAATCCTATATTCTTGATAAAATAGAGTCATTTCATTTGAAGTATATTCACCACCGCGATCTGACCTAAATTTCTTAAGCTTTTTCTCAGTTTGGGTTTCAGCTTCTACATTATAAATCTTAAACTTATCTAATACTTCATCCTTAGATTTTATCAAATATATGTGACAATATCTAGAGAAGTCATCTATGAATGTTACAAAGTAATGACTTCCTCCCCGTGTAGGAAACTTGGTAGATCACATACATCGCTATGGACTAATTCAAGAAGTGTTGAACTTCTATTTACTGATTTAAAAGGTTTTCTAGGTATCTTAGCTTGAATACAAATCTCACATTTAAACTTTCTATCAATATGAACCTTAGGAATTAGATTAAGATTTGTCATGTAATGAATACGATCAAAATTCACATGACCAAGTCTACTATGCCAAACATTTGAAGATTCAACATTAAAAAGAAGAGAACTTTTATTATATAACTTAAAGGATACATTTAATTTAAAAAGACCTTCACATACAAAACCTTTACCAACAAACTCATTATTTCGAGTAATTACAACTTTATTTGACTCTGGAACAATTTTATATCCTCTAGATATAAGAAGAGATCCACTAATCAGATTTCTTCTAACACTAGGAACTAACATCACTTCATGAAGAACCAGGATTTTTCCAGATGTCGTCTTTAGATCCACTTGACCTTTCCCAAGCACTTGTGCTGAAGAGTTATTCCCAAGTGTCACACCTCCTTCACTTAATTCCTGAAAGGTGGAGAACTAGGAGCGATCAAAACAAACATGAACATTAGCTCCTGAATCAAGTCATCAATCACAAGAAGATTGGGTTGAGTTAATTAAGAATTTTGAATTTACCGACCTGAAAGAAGGCTCAGCACCACTCTCAACCATGTTAACTTGTGGTTTAGATGATTTCTTCAATGGTTCAGTCTTTCGGTGGTAGCAGTCCTTTGCCACATGATTTGTCCTTCCGCACACAAAGCAGAACGTGCCTTTATAATTCTTTGACTTCTGATTCGATCGGTTCTGATTTGATCGGTTTTGAGGAGGTTTGTATGATTGGTTGGATCTAGATTGGAATTTCTTTTTCTTAAAATTCTTTCCCTTAGGTTTGAATTGAATTGGAGTTGGATTTGACTCGGTCAGATGGATTTTAGGTCCAAGGTTGGTCTTTTGATTTTGATTGAGCTTAAGCCGGTATTCTTCTTCAATCCTAATAGAGTTAATCACTTCTATTAGGATCAAGCTACCTTGCTTATGACTTAGCTCTCGAGCAAAGGATGACCAAGATGGTGGAAAGGCATCTACTAAGGCTTGGACCTTATAGTTTTCAGAAAAACTACAACCAGTCAATTCTGACTTTCTAAGAAAATCTTGAAATTCATGAATTTGAATACTAATGGGTTTGGAATCTACCATTATATACTTTCAAAATTTTGAGATACTGAATCTATCTAGACCAGCATCAACCATCCCATATTCAGCCTCAAGAGCATCCCATAGTTCCTTAGCAGTTTTAGTAATAAAGATTATCAGATAGGGCACTTAAAATTCTATGTCTACAATGAAAATCTATTTCTTGGGGTATTTTTGATGAAGATGAGATATCAACTATACTAGAAGAACCTTGTTGACTATTAGATTTGAGATCTGATAATTCTATGGCAGAAAATAAACCTAAAGTGGTAAGCCAATATTTCACTTGACTTTGCCACCTCCTAAAGAATAATCCATTGAATTTTTCAGGTTTAATTGCACTAAGATCATCAGAACCCATTTTAAGTAAATTTATTGCTTAATGCGTTCTGCACAACCAAAAATTAAAGATTTAGCTTTATAATTTGATTTTTTTTAATTGGTGATTTTTTCAGATATTTCTAGATTTTAAATTTAATTCAAAAGAATTAAATCTAGAAACTACTTGCAATTATAATAAAACCACTAAGCAAAAATTAACTCAAATAAGTCAATTTTGAATTTGAGTTTCAAATTTTTTTATCAAATTTGAATTTCAAATTTGAATTTTGAATTTTAAATTTTAAATTCAAAACTAATTTTAAGGCTTCTGAACAGATTCAAAAATAAATTTTTTTTTACTTACTTATAATAAAATCTAGCACTTTCTAATGATAGAATACTTGTCCTTAGCTGTTAGAGAAATTATTTTAATTTTTAAAAAATCCTTTCTAGAAAATGCTAGAAAAATTAATCTAAAATTTAAATTCAAAATCTAAATTAAAGTTAAAAAGGAATCAAACTGGTCGAGGCGTGTTACACACTGCCCTAAGGATAAGTTTTCGCCTTCTCGTGCGGGTTATTGGCGATTTGTCCCCAAGGTACGATCCTCTTACCGCGAGCACAATCGGATGAAGGTGCAAACCCAATAATTCTTTAGATGCCTAAATAAAATATAATAAAATAATTAAATACATTTTTTACCACTAGTAGCTTTCATCATGTTGAGACAAACAGGTTGAGACAATCTCCTAACTCCAAACAGCACTTGAGATAAACTCCCAACTCCAAGCAGCACTTGAGACAAACTCCCAACTCCAAGCAGCCCTTACAGCAACAAGAGACAAACTCCCAACTTCAAGCATATAGACTCCGAGCTTCGAGGACAACTCCAAAGATTTGTAGCAATAGAATCTTCTCTAAAATGAATAATTTTTTAGGATTTAAATTTTCTTTTTTTTCTTAAATTTCTTTAGACTATCCTTATATATATATATATATATATATATTATATTCGTTAAGCTTTGTTACCATTCTTTCTCAAACCGAGGAAGAGTCGGAACGCTCTAGCTCGAGCGTTTCTTGGAGTCACGGAACGCTCGCCGAGCGTTCTGCGCGAGCCCAGCGAACCAACGTCCCACGCGAGCATTTAATGCAAATGCTCGCGTGGGTTCGTTACTTTTTTTTTTTTTACAGTGTAAAAAAGTCAACACTTAAAGCCATCTGCGGTGTACCATTGCCTGACATTTGAAAGTTTGCGCTTGCCGCTGACCAATCTTCCAGACCCCAAATTCCCACATGTTTTTCCCGTGGATTTATTTATTATTATCAATCAGGGTAATTCTCACTGCTTGGATTCAAACAAGCCATATAGATTGGGTTTTCTGATCGAATGGATTTCCTCAGCCCTTCCTGTGCAAAGCCGGTATGATTATGGAGCATACCCAGCTTCAATCACCAACATGAGGGCGTGACAATGGACGGCGCCAGTGAATGATATATAAGAATTAATATTTATTCCAAGTTACTAGCCTATTGAATGACAAAAAGTCAACAGTCTCTCTCGTCCACGGGGAAGAAACCAGTCGCCCGACTAGTAGCTAGAGGCGAGGGGGAGCGCATATTTGGATTGGGCGTCATCATATATATAGGTCACGATGAGTATTTTCGCTAAGGATGAGGAGGATCTCCCCTATGGAAGAGGCTGGGTTAAGGACCTAGCTCCTCTAAGCAAGGATGAGGGAGAGAAGAGAGGAGGGTGATATGCAACCACGTCCAAAAGGACTAGGGAGAGAGTGCAGCAGAAGAGATGGGAACTACTCCTATATACACCACATAGCTTCCACCTTCTAAAACGCAACAGTCGGAGCCTCCATACAAGCAGGGTGAGAGGAGGTAGAGATGGGTTGGATCACAATGTGCGTGAGCATGGCGGCGATGACCGGTACCTCCGGTTCGTAATGACCAAATGCCTCGACGCGCGGTTCGGACGTGGACATCCAACGCAAGAACGGCCTCCTCATCCCCTCTCATTATGTGGATGCCAACCTCATCTCCATGCTCTCTGAGGCCGAGAAGGCCGCTGCCGGACTTCCGCACCTGTCCACATCAACGAGGAAAATGACCAGCACTAATCCCGCTGCCGGACTTCCGCACCTGTCCACAGCAACGAGGAAAATGACCAGCACTAATCGTGTTCAAAGAAGGAAACATGGGGGCCTGGAGGTATGCATACACGCTCTAGGCGAGTTTCGCTGCCACTTGATGATCGCTCGCCGGGACTCCAAATCAACTGTGATAAAAGGTCCGGACTATAAGTGCTTATTCAACCGGTGTTTCCTTCAAGAGAATGATGAGGTGGAGATGTGGGGCTTCCGGAAAGGTCAGGAGGGCAAGCTGTCCTTTACGCTTGGCAAGAAGGAACGGTAGTGATGGGGCCAATTAACCCCATGGGAGAGCCAACAGATTTGCGGGTTCACAAAGTATCCGGTGATCCTCCCAATAGCCATTGTTCACACTTGTCAGGCGTCTAGGAGCCGCTTCTCAACAAGAAACAGGCTCCATACCAAAAGTCAACCAAGTAAAGTGTTGAGTCTCAGGATCCCATCGTTCCATCTCACACCTCTCTCTCTCCCTCCTTCACTCTGGTTCACGTCCCTCGGGTTGACGTCCCAAAAAACAAGAGAGGTTGAGGGAGGGATGAGACCAAGCCAAGGAAGGCTGGTCTCAATCCCGTGCCAGAGGCATCTCTCTCGATGGAGGTCACTAGGCAAGAGGTGACGTTGGAGGTAAAAGGGGCTGATAAACCCCATCTCCCTCTCTCGTCCTCTCTCTTTTTCCCTACTGCATCTCAGAGGTGGACCGAGCCCAGTAACTTCCATAACTTCGGTTTCAGGCAATCTGACCTCACGATCCTGCTCTCAGCAGCTCCAATGACCCAGCTCTTCCACAGAAGACCGTTCTCATCCCCAAGTCCAGATGTAAGCTCTCAGCAGATCCTGATTGATGCCAACCTCGGTTGTCCATTGTTGAGGCCATCCTGAGCTTTCGATTTCAGCTCATGAACCACAACCTCATGCCTAGACTTCGTTCTGCGATACCAATGCTGGATCACTCATTTTCTTGTTGATGCTGGATCACTCATCTTAGGCGAAAGAAGAAGTCCCCCCCCCTCCCTCCTCGTTCCCCTTTATCTTCTTTTATTATTACTTTTTACTTTTTATTTTTAATTATCCTGGACGTCCACGTGTAGGGCAGGTGTTTATCTTGCACTACGTGGTCATTCGGTGATAATTCTTAATAAGGATATTAAGAAACTTGCTCATGAAGGAAACCTTTTCATGATGATCTTGATTATCCCAAAGGAATGTCAGAGGTAGTGGAGACGTCAGGGTGAGGGAAAAGGGATCTGGCACTAAAATAGAGGTTCAATGTCCCCTCTTGGGGGTTTGTCTTATGCGAACCATTTAAGGCATGATGATTTTGGCATCTTTCGATTTCTGTTCCGAATATGACGGTTTATTTCGTTTTAATCGTTTGTCATGGGGATTGTTCTTAAACCGGGGGATCGCCTAGGCTTTGGAGGCCGCCCAAGACTGGGGGCCGCCCAGGGCCGGGGGCCGCCCAGGACTGGGGGCCGCCCAGGATCGGGGGCCGTCCAAGTTCTAGGGGCCGCCTAGACCTTGGAGGCCGCCCAAGACTGGGGCCGCCCAGGACTGGGGGCCACCCAGGATCGGGGGCCGTCCAAGTTCTAGGGGCCGCCTAGACTTGGAGGCCGCCCAAGACTGGGGGCCGCCCAGGGCCGGGGGCCGCCCAGGACTGGGGGCCGCCCAGGATCGGGGGCCGTCCAAGTTCTCCTAGACTTTGGAGGCCGCCCAAGACTGGGGGCCGCCCAGGGCCGGGGGCCGCCCAGGACTGGGGGCCGCCCAGGATCGGGGGCCGTCCAGGATGCCCTTTATTTATTTAATTTAACTATTTTTATTGTCATCCATATCATATGCCCCCTCGCCCATTTTTCTTGTACATGTGCAAGGCATGCACATGCAAGGGAAAAGGGCGAAAAATTTGAATTTCGAAAGCTCCGCGTAATAAGTGATACTTTGGGAAAAGGGAAAAGGAAGGGAGGCGCGTGTCTCTGAAAGGACGGCGTCTTTTCACTCGTCCGGCTATACTGACGGGCCATCATGTATCCTTGCAGTGCCCGAAGCGTCGTGTCTGGCTTTTATATATTGAAAAGATCATCCCCTTCCTTAGTCCTCGATTTTGTGTCTCTTCCTCAGTTCTTATCCTCTCCAGCCCAGGTTAGTTGGCTTTTTCTTCCTCCTTTTTCATTATGGACCCCTCCGTAGATAGAAAGGCAAGGGTCCCATGAGAGAGCCCTCCCGAGAGGAGATTCTCCGGACACGTCGAGAGGCCTTGGGAGGGGTAATCATCCGCGGGGACCAACCCGCTGTTCAATCCGCCCAACCCCGTCTAGGTCCTTCTCAATCTCTTAGGGTTCATCCGCCGGCCATGAGGTGGAGCCCCCTGTGGCTGCCTTCAAACTGGCTGGACCGGCGGACATTGCTTCCGTGATGTCTCCCAGGACCTAGAAACCTTAGGGCTCAATTTGGGGTTCCGGATGATATTCAATCTGTTCCTCTTCCAGAGGACAGGGTTAATCGAGGGCAACCGGGTAAGGTCGCTTTATACGAGGAATTTTTTAAGAGCGGTCTACGGTTGCCGTTTCACCCTTTTTCATAAATCTGTTAAATCGATACCACCTTATTCCGGCACAGCTCACCCCCAATTCTATCCGTGTTATATTTTCGTTTTTAGTTCTTTGCTCTTTTCATGGAGCCTCTGCTAGACTTCTTTGTTTAGGTCCCTATATAGAATCCGGAACCCAGTTAGGGATGGGTGGTGGAGTTTTGCCTCGAGACCTAAAAGAGTTCTAAAACTTAACCTCCCATCTAAAATCAAAGGGTGGAAGTCTAGGTTCTTTTATGCGCATTTGGAGGGGTTAGACGTGGATTGGGGTACTCCGGATACTAGCCCAAACCAAAATGCGAGTATTGAAGAAAGGGACCGCGAGCTATTCAATACCTTAATTTCTACAATTATCCCTCCTAGTAGGGAGTTGTTATCGGAGGGTAATCTCCGGGAGGCTGCGTTCGTGCCGGTGTCGCTGGCTGCAGCGCCCGGTGAGCTTCACAGAATTTATCTTTTCTTTCTTTGTTCGTATTGGTTTAGCTAACCTATTGTTTGTTACTTTGTAGCGATGAAGTTCTCTCGAGAGTTCTTGGTGTCCAAGCTTCGAAAAAGGGAGAGAGGTGAACATGACGCGCCAGCGGGGGGCGAATCTAAAAGACCCCGCCAATCAGGATCGGACAGTCAGGTCCAACCTCCGGCGGTGATTCCTGAGGTGACCTTAGTAGAAGATAGTGACAGGGATGTGAGTCCTCCGACGGGGGGCCCTATGGGAGGTCCCGCCGAGGGGGAATCTCCGAGACGATTTCGTCTCCTGCCCAAGCGTCGGTGAGTCTACAAGAGGAGTAGAAGCAGCAAGCTGATTTGCCAGGACCTTCGCTACCGGCGGAAGCGGATGTCCCTGCTCCCGCCTCACCAGGTACTTCAAGGGCCCTCCCTCAGCTCCCAACCACCCAGCGGGAATATCGGATACAAGAGCAATCTATCAGAGACAATCCTTAAGCTCGCGATATTACCCAGATTTCAAGACAAGCTGAGGAAGGCAACACAGGCGGAGGCTTCGACACTATGTTTACCGCTGCCTGCAGGTAAAGTCCGATTTTTGTTCTTTTTGTTATCAAACTTGGACACTGACGAGTGCGTTTCGCAGACGGCTAATGGTCTCTTCGTGCTGCGCGAAGACTTAGACAGGCCAAGTCTCGGAATGCCAGCTTAGATAAAGAATTGGTGGATCTAGGGCCCGAGAATCAAAAGCATTGCATGACCTTCGGGTCATGCAGGAAGATTATCGGACTGGAGAGGGAGGGCAGAAAAGGAACTGCGAGTTTAGACGCCCAGCTGTGTGAGGTCGGGCAAGGTTGCTACCGACGGAAGAAAAGTTAAAAGAGACTTCCCTAGGCTGGAACATACGGAGAATCGAGCGGATAGCGCGGAGGCCACTGCTCGTGATGCCATGGAAAGCTGGTTTAGCCGAGAAGGACGCTAAAAATGCTCTTGATAAAGTGCAGCAGCAATGGTGGAGGCACAGAAGAAGATGGCCACAGTCGAGACCGCAGCTCAGGAAAAGATAGCGGAGGCGAGGCCAGAGCTCAGGAAAGGGTGGCCGCAGCTGAGGCTAGAGCCAAGGATGCTATGAAAAATACAAGGGCTCCCCAGATTTTGAAGCGGAGTTCCAGGAGGCCGCCCTGGACGCTTTCGTGGAGGGCTTTGAGAAATGTAAGCGGATACTGGCCCGACAGTTCAACCTAAAGGACCTTGAGCGTTTTCGACCCGTGGATGACGAAGAAGTTTCTGATAGGGAGGTCGAAAACGTGGGGGTGAAGCAGTGGCGACTGGGACTCTCGCTGCAGAAGAGCCTCTTGCCGAGGAGCCGGCTGCCAATCCTGACGCTGAGAAAGAGCCTTCAAAAGCTGATCCAGAATGTTGAGTTTTATTTTGATTTTTATCTTAAATTCGGTCCCTTTAAGGACCTTTTTGTTGTGAAAAATCTGTCTGCTGACAAGATTTAATTCCAAATGAATGAATGTTACTTTTATCGATCTGGTTTAGTTCAATATTTCCTTGCTTTATTTTTGGCTCCGTTTGCTGATCAAGACAATGGTGCTGCTTGATTTAGATAGTTGCCAGTACTGACTATTCTTGAAGCGCAACTCAAGTTACCTAAACTTTCTTAGGAATGAGTTATACTTGGACCGTAGGACCATTGAACCGCCCACCGGGGGCCGCCCCGGAGTAAAGGATTTGAACCTCCCCAGGGGTGTGGGGTGTCCTTTAGACCAGGGCCGTCGAGCCGCCTGTCGTGGTCGAGGCCGCTTAAGTCAAGGACTTGAACCTCCTCAGGGGTGAGTTACACCGGCCTGGGGGTGTCCTTTAGACCAGGGCCGTCGAGCCGCCTGTCGTGGTCGAGGCCGCTTAAGTCAAGGACTTGAACCTCCTCAGGGGTGAGTTACACCGGCCTGGGGGTGTCCTTTAGACCAGGGCCGTCGAGCCGCCTGTCGTGGTCGAGGCCGCTTAAGTCAAGGACTTGAACCTCCTCAGGGGTGAGTTACACCGGCCTGGGGGTGTCCTTTAGACCAGGGCCGTCGAGCCGCCTGTCGTGGTCGAGGCCGCTTAAGTCAAGGACTTGAACCTCCTCAGGGGTGAGTTACACCGGCCTGGGGGTGTCCTTTAGACCAGGGCCGTCGAGCCGCCTGTCGTGGTCGAGGCCGCTTAAGTCAAGGACTTGAACCTCCTCAGGGGTGAGTTACACCGGCCTGGGGGTGTCCTTTAGACCAGGGCCGTCGAGCCGCCTGTCGTGGTCGAGGCCGCTTAAGTCAAGGACTTGAACCTCCTCAGGGGTGAGTTACACCGGCCTGGGGGTGTCCTTTAGACCGCCGTCGAGCCGCCTGTCGTGGTCGAGGCCGCTTTGAATCTCAAAGATATGTATTTAAAAGTACAGACTTATTCAACATTTACGTGAATACATTACATCACTGGTAATACGGCCGAAGATTGTCTGCATTCCATGTTCGGGGAATTAGTTGTCCGTCTAGATCTTCAGTTGGTATGCTCCACGGTGAAGAACCTTTCTACCCGATAGGGTCCTTCCCAGTTCGGGGATAGTTTGCCCCCTTCCATAGGTTTGGACACCGAAGCTCTTCTTAGAACCAAGTCTCTCTGACGAAGTCCTTCGGGCGGACGCGGGTATTGTAATACCTTGCTACCCGTTGTTGGTATGCTGCATTCTTAATTCGAGCCTGGTCTCTTGCTTCATCGATGAGGTCAAGACTGGCTCTTAAGCTGAGGAGGTTGTCCGCTTCATTATATGCCTCTACTCGGCCACTTGGCAAGCCGATCTCAACGGGAATAACAGCCTCGGACCCAAAAACCAGGTTGAATGGTGTTTCCCTGTCGGTACTCTGGGTGTCGTGTGGTATGCCCAGAGTACACTCGGGAGCTCTTCTACCCATCTTCCTTTGGATGTATCCAATCTAGTTCTTAGCCCTCGTAATATCATGCGATTTGTGACCTCAGCCTCTCCGTTAGATTGCGGATGGCCGACGGAGGTGAATCGTTGCACGATACCGAGGTCAGTACAGAAAGTCCGAAAGGCGTTGTTGTCAAACTGTCGGCCATTGTCAGTAATAAGAGTGTGTGGGATGCCGTAGCGACAAATAATGGCTTTCCAGAAAAAGGTTTTAACTTTAGCCTCAGTAATTCTGGCGAGTGCTTCAGCCTCGACCCATTTAGTAAAATAATCAATGGCCACTAGTAGAAATTTGCGCTGTCCTGTTGCAGGGGGAAAAGGGCCGAGGATATCCATACCCCACTGAGCGAAGGGCCAGGGGGAAGAAAGAGAACTTAGCTGAGAAGACGGTTGCCGTTGAATGTAGGCATACCGTTGGCATGAATCACATCTTTTCACTAATTCTGTTGCATCCTCTTGCATGGTGAGCCAGTAGTATCCTTGTCGGAGAGCCTTGCGTGCTAAAGATCGTCCTCCAGAATGATTCCCACAGATGCCTTCATGAATTTCCCTAAGGACATAATCAGCATCTACTGAACTAACACATTTGAGGAGGGCTGAGAGAAGGATTTTTTATAAAGTTGACCTTCTAATAGCACAAATTTAGAAGCCCTCCGTTTAAGCAGCTTAGCTTCTTCAAGATCAACTGGGAGAACGCCGTCTTTAGATACCGGACATAAGGTTCCATCCAGGTTTCTTTTTGGATAATGGGCAGGACTTCCTCAGTAGCTTCGATGCTAGGTGCCTCCAGATACTCAATATAGGTCTTCCCCATAGAACTATCCATGGAGGTAGCTAATCGGGCCAACATGTCGGCCCTAGCATTTTCGCCTCTGGGTATATAATTAATAACAAAGTGATCCAATAAGGGAACCAATGATCTAACTTTATTCAGATATTGAAACATGATAGGGTCACGGGCCTCATACTCTCCTGATACTTGGGCGGAAATGAGCTGTGAGTCGGTGAAGACTCGAAGACTTCTGATTCCCATTCCATGCGCTAGCTTGATTCCGGTCAGCAAAGCCTCATACTCAGCTTGATTATTGGTGGCCTCAAAGAGAAATCGAAGAGCATATTCTACTATCGTGCCCTCCGGGCTAGCGAGAATGAGTCCAGCTCCGCTGCCTTGTGAGTTAGAGGCCCCATCAACATGGAGGACCCAGGCTTCATGATCCGTCACCTCATTATCCGACAGAATTCGGGGAAGTTCTTCTTGAGGCTGTTCAGACCAGGTGCATTCTACTAAGAAATCAGCCAAAACCTGAGATTTCAAAGATGCCCTGGGTTGAAATGATAAGTCGAACTCTCCCAGTTTGATGGCCCACTTGGCTAACCGGCCAGAAGTGTCGGGCCGCGACAAAATAGCTCTGAGAGGTTGATCAGTGAGGACGACTATAGGATGAGCTTGGAAATAAGGTCTGAGTCGCCGGGCAGAAACGAATAAGCGAAGATGACTTTCTCTGCTTTAGAATACCTCTCCTCCGGACCATGAAGTACTTTGCTGGTATAATATACAGGTCGTTGAACGGCATGGTCGCCGACACGCACCAAAACAGAACTGACGGCCTCCGAAGAAGCCGCCAGATAAAGGAAAAGCTTCTCTCCCTCCTCCGGCTTAGACAGTAGAGGTGGTGTAGACAAGAACTCCTTGAGTTCTTAAAAGCTTGTTGGCATTCATCTGTCCATTCAAAGCTATCTGCTTTACGCAGGATTTTAAAGAAGGGCAAACATCTCTCAGCCGATCTGGACAGGAATCGGCTTAACGCTGCTATCCTCCCGGTGAGTTGTTGCACCTCCTTCTTACACATAGGTTGTCTCATACTGAGGATGGCTTGAATTTTCTCTGGGTTTGCTTCAATCCCACGCCGGGTGACCAAGAAACCCAAGAATTTCCCTGCTGTAACTCCAAATGCACACTTGCGGGGGTTGAGCTTTATTCTATGGAGCCGGAGGTTGTGGAAAGTTTCTGCAGGTCAGCGACATGGTCGGTGGCATATGTGCTTTTTGTCAACATATCATCTACATATACTTCCATATTCCGGCCGAGTTGGCTTTTAAACACTTTGTTCATCAGCCTCTGATATGTAGCTCCCGCGTTCTTCAATCCGAAGGGCATTACTTTATAACAATAAATACCCTTCTCAGTGAAAAGAAGTATGCTCTTCATCTGCGGGGTCCAACTTTATCTGTTATACCCTGAGAAAGCATCCATGAAACTAAGGAGTTCATGACCAGAAGTCGAATCTACTAACTGGTCGATGCGGGGCAGCGGAAAACTGTCCTTAGGACAGGCTTTGTTCAAATCTGTGTAGTCGATGCATATTCTCCATCCTCCGCTGGCTTTCCGAACCATAACAACATTGGCTAGCCAATCAGGATATCGTGCTTCTCGATATGACCGGCCATAAGCAACTTGTCAACCTCCATCAATGACCTTATGCCGCTCAGGAGCAAAACTCCTCTTCTTCTGGCGGATAGGGCGGCAGCTTGGATTAATATTAAGTTGATGAGTAATTACCTCTGGAGGAATTCCGACCATATCCGTTATTTTCCAAGCAAAGACATCCGCATTCATTGATAAGAAAGCTAGGAGCTGGTCCCGGACCTCAAGGGGAAGGAGCTCGCCGATCTGCACGACTTTAGTGGGGTCACCTCCCAGTGGGTAAGATATCAGAAGTTCCGCTGGCTCTCCTCTCCGCTCAGCTTCCCTGGGGTCGAACGACTCGGTCACCGAAGGAACGCCATCTGGGGACTAGGGGCTAAATGATAGCAAGGTCTGACCGAGTCCACCTCTCCATGCATCACACCGACCCCTCGCTTGGTAGGGAACTGCACCAATAAGCGCTTGGTAGATATAATTGCATCTAATGTGTTCAAGCCGGGACGACCAAGAATGGCGTTGTAAGCCAAGGGAACCCGAACCACCAGAAAATCCATCATAACCGTGCTTTGACACGGTGGCGAACCCGCCGTAGCTGGCAGAGTAATCTCGCCCTCCACCCGGATGGAGTCCCCAGTAAAACCAACCAGAGGGATGGCTACGGGCCGGAGAGAATCCAGAGATAGACTCATCCGAAGAAATGCATCATAAGTAAGCACATTAGCGGAGCTCCCGCTGTCTATTAAGATTCTTTTTACAGGATGCCTAGCGATTGTCATTGAAACGACGACGCTATCATCCTTTACAATATTACCCCCTGCTACACTTCCCCAGGAAGGATTACATCATCTAACACTTCTACTCCCCTTGGTCTCTTGGAAGATGAAGCCTTTCCACAAGAGATCATGCCCACCATCTTTTCTGTCGGGGTGTTGTCAATGCTAGCTTGAGCAGGAGGAGGTCCCATCAAGCCGGCACAGGAGGACTTCCTTTTTCTGCACATACTGCCCCAGATATCCCCTCTGAATTAGCTCTTCGATGGCCTGCTTCAAATTCCGACATTCTTCAGTATCATGGCCATAATCCCTATGGAAACGGCAGTAGCGACTTCTATCGCGGGCAGTGCCCTTCTTCAACGGGGGCGGACGCCGCAAATAAGGTTCGTTTTCAATCTCCATAAGGATATGACTTCGAGGTGCCAAGAGGGGTGTAAGATGGTCCTCCCTGGGAGCTTGATTCTTGCGGCGATCAGTCGGTCGATGCAAGAGCTCAGGCTTCTTGAGGGGAGGTCCGACCAACTCCGGGCGAGCGGGTCTTTTGCTAGCCCTCCCCTGCGCACCTCTCCTGGATGAATCAGCTTCGTCGGCGCGGATGTACTTCTGCGCGCGGCTCAGGAGATCGGCGTAAGAAGAAGGAGGCTTTTTATCAAGAGAGTAAGTAAAACGGGAGGGTCGGAGCCCCCGCTTTAAGCCAAAGTGGCCACGCGTCCTCAAGATG
The DNA here is from genome assembly GCA_900491605.1 of Calamus simplicifolius. NCBI lineage: Eukaryota > Viridiplantae > Streptophyta > Magnoliopsida > Arecales > Arecaceae > Calamus > Calamus simplicifolius. Next base: position 17,291 of record UESW01004587.1, on the reverse strand, counting down.
ATAAACCTCCAGGGCCGCCACCTTGAAGCGGGTTACAAAATCCTTCAAAGATTCTCCTTCCTGCTGTTGCACTGAGAATAGGCTGTCTGCCACCCGAGGAATTTTCGACAGGCGTCGAAGTGAGCCAGAAAAGACCTCTCCAACTGCCGAAAAGAGTCGATACTTCGTGAGGGCAGACGAGAATACCAGACACGAGCCGCCTTGCGGAGGGTGGCCGGGAAGGCAATGCATAAGAGGGCGTCTGTTGCCCCTGGACCTGCATGATAGCTTTATAGCTTTCCAAATGATCTAGGGGATCAGTGGTGCCGTCATAGGGGTCAAGCTGAGGAAATCGAAACCTCCTTGGAATGGGTTCTTCCATAATCCGCCGAGAAAGAGGAGGGCGGGCATCATAATCTGATCCTGGCTGGTTATTGATTCTTTGACTGAGTTCTTCCAGCCGACGGTCTTGCTCTTCAAGGCGCCTTTCCATCTGTCGGTCATGCCTCCCTCCGCCGGTTCAGGAGAACTGGAAGGAGTCGATGGCGCCACCGACGATGCCCCGCATAAGGTTCCTTTCCCCGTCGCCGGCCGGTAGGCAGACCGTCGGGGGAATGGGACAAGGAGCGGGAACCGTTCGGAGACTCTGGGACCGCCGCCCTCCTGGAGAATAAGAGCGGAGAGGCTTCGTCGGAGGAGATCTCCCTCGAGCCGACTGTCGGCTAACAGGAGTAGCCGACCTAGGCGATAGAGGCCGCTCAATCCGTTGCGGGATCCCTTGAGAATGTCGTTCTTGCAACTGCTGAACCATTCCCACGAGAGTCTGGACCTGCTGAGTGAGGATCATCAGTTGGTCCTGGGGAATAACCGGAGGCGGTAGTGGTGAGGAAGAAGCCGGAGGAGTCGACTTCACCGGCTGAGAAGGGCCAAGAGGTGCGAGATCATCATTGGGGGGCGAAGGATGCCCCCCAGACCAATCAGTAGGATCTTCTTCCAGAGATCTGGAGCTCATCTTTGTGGAATCGTCGGACAGGCGTATCTCACTGCTCCGACGATAAGCTTTTCCCCTTCCTGGCGCGCCAATCGCCAATCTGTTGATGCTGGATCACCATTTTCTTTTTCTTAGATCTCTCTTTTTATTTTCTCCGGAAGAAGAAGTCCCCCCCCCCTCCCCCTCGTTCCCCTTTTATCTTCTTTTATTATTACTTTTGCTTTTTATTTTTAATTATCCTGGACGTCCACGTGTAGGGCAGGTGTTCATCTTGCACTACGTGGTCATTCAGTGATAATTCTTAATAAGGATATTAAGAAACTTGCTCATGAAGGAAACCTTTTCATGATGATCTTGATTATCCCAAAGGAATGTCAGAGGTAGTGGAGACGTCAGGGTGAGGGAAAAGGGATCTGGCACTAAAATAGAGGTTCAATGTCCCCTCTTGGGGGTTTGTCTTATGCGAACCATTTAAGGCATGATGATTTTGGCATCTTTCGATTTCTGTTCCGAATATGACGGTTTATTTCGTTTTAATCGTTTTGTCATGGGGATTGTTCTTAAACCGGGGGATCGCCTAGGTGGAGGCCGCCCAAGACTGGGGGCCGCCCAGGGGGCCGCCCAGGACTGGGGGCCGCCCAGGATCGGGGCCGTCCCTAGGGGCCGCCTAGACCTTGGAGGCCGCCCAAGACTGGGGGCCGCCCAGGACTGGGGGCCGCCCAGGATCGGGGGCCGTCCAAGTTCTAGGGGCCGCCTAGACTTTGGAGGCCGCCCAAGACTGGGGCCGCCCAGGGCCGGGGGCCGCCCAGGACTGGGGGCCGCCCAGGATCGGGGGCCGTCCAAGTTCTAGGGCCGCCTAGACTTTGGAGGCCGCCCAAGACTGGGGGCCGCCCAGGGCCGGGGGCCGCCCAGGACTGGGGCCGCCCAGGATCGGGGGCCATCCAGGATGCCCTTTATTTATTTAATTTAACTATTTTTATCATCCATATCATCATTAGAAAGAATTTTTTTATCAATAAAATTTAAGTAAGATTACGGATAGAAGTCGATTGAAGGCTAGGAAAAAAAATATATTTTAATCTGCACAAAAATTTCAAAAAAAACAAAGACTAAACAGCTTTTTATGGAGATCATGCATGATCAAAAATCCCTATTATTTCATCATATGGGATCCATATGGACTAATAACAAAAAACGATGTAGTCCACGTAAAATTTGCTACATCCAAGGCAATGTATAAAGACTTTTCCATTTTAACGGTGGTTGATGTTATCTGACCAGGGGACCTTTTACTACAACGGTGATCTTAGTTTAGTCAACTTTTTTCTTAAATAAAGTTCAGCAGGGATTTTTATATTTTAAAATTTAACGCTGTTGCTTTAAATCATTAAATGCTCTGAGAGCGTAAATCCTGTAAGCTCTAATAAACCGTAGTGCCGTTTTTTTAAAAATAAATAAATAAATAAATAATAATAATAATAATAATAATAATAATAATAATAATAGTAATAATAATAATATTCACCGTGCTTTGGCTAACTTCTATCCCACGGCACTGGTTTGTTGTTGAGAATTAATATTTTAAAAAATAAAAGGTAGGCTGTTGTAAGTCAAACTATGCTACGAATCATCGGTCATGGCACTCATTATTTATATAATTATATAAATAAGTTACAATTGATCAATCATGATATCGCACCCGAGGGTTCTGAAGAATCAAAGATACCAATATATAGGGAGGGAAGATCTTGGCAACCTGCCTCAAGGTTTCTCGATGGACGTGGCTTAAGCCACCAATTGGAAGGGAAGGGAAACCGTTTGCAAACCAACCGTCCGAATGTTTCTCCAGAGACGTGGCTTGAGAGGAATGGTGGAGCCCGCCGACATACATAGCTGGAAAAGGAGCCATAGATAGAGATATGATATTTGGAGGATCACAAGTAGGGGTGCAATTTGAGATGAATTTAGATTCGTCAAATCTGATTTGCAGCAATACTCAAACTCTACTTTACTTAATCCAAATCCAAAGAATCCAGATTGAACCCAGACCGATTTACAACTTGGGTCGGATTCGGATTGTAATTAATCCGAACCCGAGAAAATACAAACCCGCAAAGTTGCAAGCGACATGCCCACTAGTATTGTGAAAGTGATGATTTAACCTTGTTTGTTAGGCTTAAAGATATGTAGAGCTGACAATGATGTTGTGGAAGTGATGATTCTTGACATGAACATTCCATCGAAATCTTCATTATCTTTTAAAATGAGCAATATACCTTTAACCATTGCATTTTATCATGTAATATTGGTAGGCCAAACTAGTATCTTTATTTTTTTTAATTATTTTCTTTGAGACATTTGTAATTTCTAATATGAAGTTTGCCAAAATTTTATGAAAGCATCTGGAAAGAGGTGATGAGCATAAAACTAAAACATCTGGGAAAGGGGTGATGAGTAAAAAATCAGAGAGCTTTGGATGGCGAATGCAGTCTCGCTACATGAAAAAAATTTCTCATACCATACTTATATGGTCTTTTAGCTGGCTCTTTATATTGTCTCAATATTTTCTGCTTCGAAGGATAAAGGTGACTTCATCAATGCATATGGTGGCTATTGAAATATTATGCAACATCTGGATTACTTTGAATATGTTTTGGTTTAAGAATGTACTTTTTTTTGTTTAGTCTTATGTAAAAGATGTATATATTTAGATGTGCAATTTGAAATGTGAAGCTTGTTTGTTTTAAACTTCAGTTTGTTTGTACAATGTAAAGCTTATTTGTTTCAAACTTTAGCTTATTTATGCAATGTTAAGCTTGTTTATTTCAGATTGTCAATTTTTTTTTCCATCAACCCAAATTCCAACTAGAAACTCAACCCGAACCCGATTTTTAAAAATAGGGTTAGGGTTAAGGTTTTACAAATAGGGTTAGGGTTAGGGTTAGGGTTAGGGTTAGGGTGGATATTTTACAAATAGGGTTAGGATTAGGTTGAGGAAAACCTGAGTTTTATGAGCCCGAGTTGCATACCTAATCGCAAGAGACCATAATTGTGGGCATGCTCTGTAAACACAACTCAAATTTGATCAGAATCAAATTAATTTATTACATATAATTAATAAATAAATTAGATTTCAAATTGAAATAATAATTTGAACTTAATTTCTAATTAATCTTATAACTAAACAAATTAATTCATATACTTTAATTCATCAATCCAAACTAGCTCGCTATATCTATTTATCCAAGTTAATATTATTTTTTAATTAATTTTTATTTTATTATTATATAAGAATTAATAATTAAAATTAGATTTAAAATAATTAAATTTACACTGAGTAGATATATGGTCATAATTCATAACTCAAAGCTCTATCTCTCAAAAATAAAAATAATATATATATATATTGATGATGCCCGATCACCTTGAGCTGACGTCCTTGAGCGTCAACTGATACACCATCAATCTGCCGAAAGGGCTTTCCTTCGTCTTCAGAGCCTGCAAGAAGTTTCAGGGGCTGGATATTTCGGCAAAGACCCTTCGATGCTCAAGTTAGTGATCAGGATCACATCAATAAGTTTTAGAGAGTTTGAAAGAGGTAGATTGTAGAACTGGTTGAGTCCTTGGCTTCTCTCCTCTCCTTACCTATTTTTATTAGCCTCTTGAGTCTGCCTGGCTTACTCGCTAAGATTGGGATCTCATAATGGGTTAATACTTTTACAGATAGAATATCAGAGCTGATCAGATCGAATCCGCATCTTCTAATTCTGGATGATTGGTACTTTACAGCAGGTAATCATCGCCTTTTAAGGCTTATTTAGCCAGGGTCAGTAAATTTCGCTAATGACTTTTTGGACTTTACTGACTTTTTCTGACCCGAGGTGATTGGTACTTTACAGCAGGTAATTACCTTTTAAGGCTCATTTAGCCAAGGTCATTAAATTTCACTAATGACTTTTCAGGCTTCAATGGCTTTTTCTCACCCGAGGTGATTGGTACTTTAGAGTAGATAATCGCCTTTTGAGGCTTATTTAGCCAGGGTCATTAAATTTTGCTAATGACTTTTTGGGCTTCACTGGCTTTTCTGACCCGAGGTGATTGGTACTTTACAGCAGATCATCGCCTTTTGAGGCTTATTTAGCTTGGATCATTAATATCGTCTGATGGGTCATGACTTTTCGGAGCTCATGTTGGAACTGACGGTTCCTATTTTATTAAACCTATAGGGATCGAGAATGGTGGATGAGCTCGACTTTGTCCATGCAGGGGCTTGTTCGTAAAGTTGGAATGAACCATGAGGATAAAACAAAAAGGGCACTGATACCGCTTCGGTAACTGGGGCCACCTAAGAACCGTCTTAGGCTGTTTGGGAACCGCTTATGTAGCTGGGGCTGCCTAGGAACCGCCTTTGGTCGCCTGGGGATCGCTGGCGCCGCCTAGGAACTGCCTTGAGCCGTCTGGAGACCACTTCTGTAGCTGGGGCCAACTAGGAACCACCTTGGGCCGCCTGGTGACTACTTCGGTAGCTAGGGCGACCTAGGAACCGCCTTGGGTTGCTTAGGTACCGCTTCGGTAGCTGGGGCTACCTAGGAACCGCCTTGGACTGCCTAGGGACCACTTCTGGCTGTTAATTATCACGTGGCTTTTACCAACCACATATATATATATATATATATATATATATATATATAGATTATACATGTTATATAGTTATGCATTCATGCCAATCCAAATATGATTTAATTATTATATGAGTTGCATAGATCATGCCATATAATCCTTGTAATATATAAGTTAGGTTCTAATTTATATTTTGATCTGATTAATAGATAGATTAAAATTTAATTAATCTATTTATCATTATACTTTAAAGTTGGTTGGATCCATTTATGATCTATTGATCCGATTTACCATCTTTAGAGGATCTACAAAATTTAAAATGTATTTATTTAATGATAATGATCTCCATAAAAGCGTCGTATTGGTGAACGGGTCTGGAATCAGAGACGAAAATGAAGTCAGAGACGCGCCTTCTTTGGCTGCTCCCTGTGGTGGTTCTGCTCTTCAGTGGCTTTGGGCTTCCTGTCACCGACGACGCCGGGTTTAGAGTCGACTCGGAGACGAACAGGCGGTTTCTCCAGCAACGAGACGGGCTGCTCGGGGACCTGCCGGCCTGCAACGTGGGCGCGGGCCAGTCGTACGGCGGCCACTGCCTGCCTCCCCCGTCTAACGGCCTCATCCGGAGCTGCAAACCACTACTGAGAGGTTCTTTCCATCCTGGTTGTCCAATCTATGCTTTGTACCGTCTTAGTTTAGTATTCTCTATTTTAAGCGATTAATTTGGACACCCTTGGTTCTCTGTGAATTGCTACGTGACGAATCCTTGGCCGAGTTGACTGGTTATATATACTTGGCCATATCCAACTTGAAGACGGTAGAAACAGTGGACCACCGTAAAATTTTCTTTTTCTCCGAATTGTAGCCTCGTTTCAGAGCGAGGCCAATTAATCTGCAAGGTATAAGAAGCATGTGGAAATTTTGATCCACTGAGCATTATAATTAATGTTTAGGATAAATTTTTAATTAGATATGCATCATTTTTATCTACCATCTAGGTCTAAAGTTTTGAGGATATCCCCTTGCTAAGCAAGTATACGTGCTGCCAGCAGGCCCAATTCACATATATAACTGCCTTTAACTTTGGAGGACATCAATGACAACAGCATTAGCCTACTCCATTATTCGCTTTTGAGGGTAATCAATCTAGCTAGTAAGTGTACAAAGAAATAAAGTGATGTTAGATAACATTTTAGAAATAAAGTGGCATCAATTAACACTCAGAATGGGCTACACTGCAAAACTTCGCATGCTGTATATATTTGGATGGTTGTCATGCATTTTATTTCGATCACATACGGCTTTTACTTATCCATGATTCATGCACATAACATCTAATGAATTATTTTATAATTTTTAAATATAACAACAGCAATTTATATTTGGGATAGGATATGCTTGGAATTCTAGGATAGGATTCATATGGTTGGAAGTCCATGGTACATTTATCCGCTCCGTCATTTAAGAAATAATATTGAAACCGCTGGCTATCAAACCCCACGTTATCATTGGGCGGTCTCATCAGCGAGGTAAATCTCATGATGCCCGGACCACTATTAGTGTTGTTATAACCACTAAGATACTATCATGTAAGACTCATGATACTAGGACCGCCACAAAAATACTATCATGAAAGATTTAATATAGAAAAAAAAAACTACTGTTCACTAAGAGATACATCTCTTAGGGCCATTTCAAGATATAATTTATATAAAATTTAAAATGATTAACATTTTGAATCACCAAAAATTTAAAATAAAAAACATAGGCACAAAATTAGCCTGATCCTAATGCTAGGTATATCTAAAAATGATAATTTTAACATGATTCGATGAAGATCCACCTCGATTAGCATGAGATTTTCAAGCTTTAATTTGGTTGGAGATAGATTTGAGAAAATCAAAAAAATTATTACTATGATCAAGGTAAGAGTAGTACATAAATTATATTTTTATCTTTCATATAATGAGTAAATTAGGACTAATATTTTTAATAAAAATTTTATATTTATTATATAATTTTAATAGTAAAAATAATGTAATTTTTATATTTTTATATACTTAAATTATAACTTTAATTAAAAGAGTAATCAAAGTATGTTTTTTTAAATAATTTTACAAGAAAAAAGAAAAAGAATAATGGGGGACAATAGGTTGAGGTTAGAGATTAGGGATTGGAGACTAAACTTTTTATCGGTATAAAGCAGGATGTGTGAGAAATTGAAGGTGGAGATAAGATGAGTAAAATCAGTTCTAATCCATCTCATTGCATTTCATAGCTATATTCTATCCTATCATTATGCCACTTGCTAGAATAATTATTTCTGCTATAACATTCTTTTACAATTTGGCAAACTAAATTTTAAGTTGACCTATGTGGATTCTTGATTGTTGTATTCTTACTTGTCTAGTTTGTTGTTTATTGCAATTGGTTTTCATCGCATGCAATGAGAAGGTTTATGGATAAGCTCCACACTCTCTTCCATCTTATATATGTGTGTGTATGTTTGGCAATTTAGGTGTGAAAGAAATTTGATCAGTAGTCTAACACTTGATTTAGTAGTTTCACGTAAAGAAAGGAAATTATTGAAATTTAAAGATTGAAAACTTTTAAAAAATTATTTGGAAATATTATTATGAACGGATTTAATACCTATATACTTTTGGATTATTAGGTTTGGATTTGAGAAATATGATTTATTTACATTATTATGGGCTTCGAGATAAGTATCACTTCTGTTTTGATATATACTAATAAATAATCTTTAAAAAAAAGCATGTTGGCAAATTTATCATCAAAATTCAATTTTTATTGCATCAAAAAAATATTGTAATGAGGTTATTTCTCATAGGATTATTTTTTTATGAAATTATTAAATCATATTTCAAGGTTCAAAATGTATCGAATGATGTTTGATATATTGGCTAATTGACTTTGTTTATCAAATTATGTTATAACTGATTTATGACTTTTGAAATCAAGCAGGAAATGAAATTTATTAAATATTTTATTAAAAGTATTATATACTTTTTTGCATTGTTAAATATGGATATTTGAAATTTTGTTTCATTTATAAATGTTTAAATATTTGTGAAATTACAATGTTAAATATGGATCTCAGCCGACTTCTTTGGCCAGAACCGCCTTCAACCCAGACAAAGCCGTCTGCGACACCGGCCTGAGGGATAAACCCACCGAGATAGATCCGGATATACATCACTGCCAACGAACATGAGAAAAATACGATTATCAGCGTCGTAGTTAGTTAAACAATACTATGGAAAATAAGAAGGTGAATTATAAGCACTACCTATTTATCATTTAGTGTAACTAAGTGACCTCATCTTTTATATTGTAAAGTTAGATCCTCCACTATCCAAATTAAAATCATAAGCAATATGGTTTCAAGCTTTATGTTGCTATGAAGTGCTTCAAGAGTAGCATGAAAAATACAATATCAATATTTTTGCAGCCCTTTAAGCTATAGAGCTTGATTTTAAGTTTCTTATGAAAGAAGCAAAATGTTTGATACACACATATACTTGAAAACTTGAATTACATTTTAGTCTAATTTAATTAATTACAAAACTATTAGATCTAGTTCATCAAAAGTTAAAGAAAAGAGAAACAATGAATGATTAACCATGTTGTATTTGAAGATACAAAGTTATAATCTTTTTTTATACAATATAGTTCTCTATGTGTTATCCATGATTATAAATATATGAACTACAATATTGCAACGAGCACAAACTTGAGCAATCCTAGGATTTTTTTTGAAAAAATATAAATTGCCAACCCATGAAGACAAATACCATAGGCTAACCAAAGTATGAAACTAACATGATGATTCTATATAGCTAATTGCAGTAACTAAATATTTGGTATAACATTATTTTTAGGTAATAGGTTAACTCAATTTTCACTTTTGATAAATAAATGGGAGTGAGGCATAAAAGCACAAAGTAGACATGACTATAGCTATACTATAGATATTTCTAAACTAAGTTATACAGAAATATTAGATTCTAGAATAAAAGAAAGTCTTTATCTTTTCTTTTTTCCTCGTAGCAATCGAATATAGCCATAAATATTATAATCACCTAAAACTTTCATGCAGTTTCTAAATAGGTTTAGATTTTGCAATTGTTAAGAATTTCTGCTAGAACCGTTTGGAACTTTCATACATATTCAATAATTGCAACGGTCCAACTTATAATTTCTAGAACTTCTTTTTGGATAAAAAGGAGTTCTGTTTCAACCGATTGATGCTGGTGCTGCGCAATGGTAGCCGTACAATAGCTTGCATGGTTTTTTATTTATTTAGATCTATTAAAAAAAATTCTTATATGATTTGATGTTTGATGTTAATAAAAAATAAAATTAAATAAAATTAAATTGGTTTTTCTAATAAAAATAATATAAAAAACTTTTTTATATTACTGATTGGAAATCTTAATAGTGAAAATATATTCTGCAGGGTTATATGTGATCATAGACGTATATTGCACGCGTTAAATACGACTATAGTACTTGACCAAAGAGATAAAAGAAAAATAAAATATTTGATTGTCTTATTAAAATTTAATTTTGATATTCCATTTTAACTATTGGGCATATGGAATTCATGTATATATTTATATGACAAAAATATGATATGTTAATTTGTGCATCTATTGAAATAATATATTTATGATTTTGCTATATATGCCAAATGTATATTACTTATATTTATCAAATTATAATCTTAAATACCGGTTAATCTGATTTTATTAAAATAAAAAAATTATTTACTAGGTTGTCAAGATCATTAATTAATTAATTAGATTTAGAAGCTAAAAGGTAAGTCGAGAAAAGAAAAGACCAGAGGCGAGATAGCAGGGGCAAAACTAATTCTCTCGCCAACGAACTTGCGAAAAATACGACTATCAGCGTCGTAGTTAAGCTGGCTACAAGCTATTAGGACTTCGCCCGTAATTATCTACCGTTGGATTATGATAAACTTAAAAGTTTTGTCGGTGGGAGGAGATACGGCAAGATTAACCAATCCCGATTAAAGAAATAACCTTAATATATATACACGTACAGGCAGCTCTAACGAATCAACCAAATCGCTTGCTCTCTTCTTGCTCCTCCTTTTACGTTCCGAAAGGCAACACCAGGAGCTTCTATACAAAGAAGATGAATCGGATGCCAATCCCTGAGTGGGTGAGGGACTTGGTGCATCAGCATGGCGGCAATGAGCAGGACCCCAGCTTCATAATGACCAAATCCCTCACGAAAGCGGACATGGACTTCCGAAACCAGAACCGCCTTCTCATCCCCTCTCCATATGTGGATGCCAATCTCATCCCCATGCTCTCTGAGGCCGAGAAGGCCACTGCCAACCTTCTCGAAAGCCCCCCCACAGCAAGGAGGAGAACGCCCAGCACAAACCGCGTTCAGGGAAGGAGGCATGGGGGACTGGAGGTTCGCGTGTACACTCGAAGCAGGTTTTGGTTCCGCTTAATGCTCACTCGGTGGGACTCCACCGGCGCCACTCTGATCAAAGGTTCGGAGTACAAGTTCTTCTTGGACCGGAGTTTCTTTTTAGAGAACGACGAGGTGGAGATGTGGGGCTTCCGGCAAGGTGGTCAGCTGTGCTTTGTTCTTGGCAGGAGCATCATTCCCCCCGGTTTAAGTAATTCGTGCGGGTTGGCTTTGTAAGTCCTTTAGAGGAATTTTTCTCTCTCCTTATTTTTCTTTTTCCCTTTTTCTTCTCTTAAACTCAAAGGAGACTGACTTGATCAAATGATTTCTTTTAGCAAAGGTTGAATTCAAGTAATAGCATGGTCCAATATCTGAAATCTCATTCCTGTTGGATTGGATTCCGTTTAGTATGTCGATGCATGAGTATGCAGTTGCCGTTTCGTTTGTGTGAAAGTTGTGTTTGATGTTTATTATACTGAATATGATAGGTGGACTTGCGCCACCTAGGTAAGCAATTCGTGTGGGTTGGTTTGCCTTCTGTATGGTTTAAATAAAGGATTATCTCAAATTAAATTGGTATTAAATGATTATAATTTATTTATTTATTTTGAGATTAGAGAGGATAGTGCTATATTTCACTACTAGGAACCCGACGGCAAGCGATAGGATGTGCAACTAAGCTAATGCTTATTAGGTTGATGAAATAGTTAAGAATCTTCTTTCTACTTTTTCCTTAATCTGATGATATCTGCTGGTGGAGGACCGAAGATAATTTCCGCCATCCGATTAATGCTTGATGGCTTTCAATCTCCTTGTAGGAAGCTGCAAAGTGCTTCTATGTTCAATACCTATCTAAGGGGTAGGTCAGAATGTATCCAGTCCATGCTTCCTCCAGTTTACTGGAAAATATTGAACCCAGCTACTTACCTGACACGGCTCCAAACTAAAACCCAAAAAAAAAAAAAAGCTCTCTTTTAATTTTGGATTTAAGCCTGGGGCTCCAAGTCACAAAGAGCCCTGGTCTTAGTCAGGATCTGCAATAAGTAACTCGACTGGTCCTCTAACTCAAATCCGATAAACCTTTGCTCATTTACAGTACAAGATTCGGAAGAGCTGCCACGTCAATTTGTAATTAAGAAAGAGATGCTCAAATCAAGATTAACTTGATTATAATCGAGTCAAGTATGTGTGTGTATTAAAGCATATATATCAGTTCGCAACTTTATGTTCAATAATGTAAAGGCCTTAATGTTAGAGAAATTGTTTTGATTTTTAAAAAGTTCTTTCTAAAAAATACTAGAAAAATTAATCTAAAATTTAAATTCAAAATCTAAATTAAAGTTAAAAAGGAATCAAACTAGTCGAGGTGTGTTAGACACTGCCCTAAGGATAAGTTTTCGCCTCCTCGTGCGGGTTGTTGGCGATTTGTCCCCAAGGTACAACGACCCGGCTCGATCCAATCCTCCTACCGCGAGCACGATCGGATGGAGGTACAAACCCAATAATTCTTCAGATGCCCAAATAAAATATAATAATAAAATAGTTAAATACACTTTTTACCACTGGTAGCTTTCACCAGATTGAGACAAACAGGTTGAGACAATCTCCTAACTCCAAACAGCACTTGCAGCAATAGGAGACAAACTCCCAACTCCAAGCAGCACTTGCAGCAACAGGAGACAAACTCCCAACTCCAAGCAGATAGACTCCCAGCTCCAAGGACAACTCCAAAGATTTGCAGCAACAGAATCTTCTCTAAAATGAATAAATCTTTTAGGATTTAGATTTTCTTTTTCTTCATTAAATTTCTTTAGACTATCCCTATATATATATATATATATATATAATATTTTATATGTTAGGCTTTGTTACCGTTCCTCCTGGAACCGAGGAAAAGTCGGAACGCTCGAGCGAACGCTCGAGCATTTTCGGAAGTCACGGAACGCTCGCCAAGCGTTCCGCGCGAGCCCAGCGAACAAACGTCCCACGCGAGCATTTAATGCTCGCGTGGGTTCGTTACTTTTTTTAAAAAAACTTTTTTCCTTTTTTAAAAAGTGTAAAAAAGTCAACAATCCCCCATAAAAGTTAAAAATAAAATAAAACAAATAATAAAATTAATATACAAAAAAATTAGGGCATCTTATACTGCGCAATAGATGAGGTGTCCTGTGGACTTGAACCTCACATAGTGTTGATTGTATACATCTGAAGGAACCATAGTGGATTAGACCTTGAACTAGGTCCTTGACTCAGACTTCTACTAATCACACACATAGCATGAATCAATTGGGTTTAAGCGGTCAGCGCATATTAAAGGCCTTGCGCTTAGTACCTTGATTTTTCATGAGAATTTCTTAAGGTTAGCCCAAATCTTTAGTCACGGCCTCATATGACAATTCTCATATAGGTGAATCCTCCAAGGGTATTTGTGACTAATACCCTGCAGATAACCTACCTCGGATCCATTAAGAGAATCACTCAACCTTACACAAATTTACTTTGTCACTTTATAAGAGCACTCATCATAGGGATGGGTTGAAATTTTTTTTTTTAAATTTGTGCTCTAACACGATCACTCAATCAGCTTCGTTTCAACATTGAACCTCATTCATGGGATCTCCAATCACAGAGGTTGGGTATCCACTGCTGGTGACCAAATAATGGGCTTAAGCCCCATCCCCTCGATGAATCTAGGACTCCACTCCTAGATAATCCTTGGTTAATTGATCTGCCAAATTCTTCTCAGATTTGACAAATTCCAAAGAGATAACATCATTTTCTTATGTTGTCTATAGACTTATGACGAAGCCGTATATGGCGATTCATCTTTTATTGGTACTCTTTTGATTTGTCAGTTCAATTGCGGCCTTATTATCACAATGGATTGATATAGCTGGAACTGGCTTAGGTACCAAAGGTAGCTCTGATATTAGATTTTTTATCCACTCTGTCTCATTACAGGTGGTATCCAGAGCTATCAACTCGGCCTCCATGGTGCTTCTAGAAATAATAGTTTGCCTAGTGGATCCCCAAGCAATAGCAGCACCGCCAAGAAGAAAAATATATCCGTGGTTGATTTTAAATCATGAGAATCAGTGACCCAATTAGCATCACTGTAACCCTCAACCACCTCAGGGTATTCAGTGAACATCAAAGAGAGATTAAGTGTTCCCTTTAAATATCGGAACACTCTTTCTAAGGCTACCCAATGAGATTGATCAGGATTTTGATTATATCTACTAAGCCTTCCTACAGCATAGGCAATATCAGGTCTTATCCTGTTTGCTACATACAAGAGAGATCCTATAATTTGAGAATACTTTAATTGATTAATTGGGTCACCTAAATTTTTCTTTAGGTGAAAGCTAGGATCAAAAGGAGTAGATATTGATTTAAGATTGGAATAACCAAACTTCTTGATCATTTTTTCTATAGAATGAGAAAGAGAGAGAGCTATCCCTTCATGGGACTTGATAAGCTTCATCCCTAGGATTACATCCGCTTCACCTAAATCTTTCATATCAAACTTAGAAGAGAGGAAAGATTTAACACTTGAAATAATTTCAAGAGATGTTCCAAAAATTAAAATATCATCGACATATAAGCAAAGGATTACACAATCATTATCGACGATCTTAGAATACACACACTTATCATGATTATTGATTTGAAATCCAAAAGATAGAATAATTTGATCAAATTTCTCATGCCATTGTTTAGGAGCCTGTTTAAGACCATAAAGGGACTTGATAAGTTTACAAACCTTGTCTTCTTGTCCCTTTACAACAAAACCTTCAGGCTGTTCCATATAGATCTCCTCCTCAAGATCTCCATTTAGGAACGCAGTCTTCACATCCATTTGATGAATGATTAACTTATGAATGGAAGCAATAGCAAAAAGTGATCTAAGGGTTGTTATTCTAGCTACAGGAGAATATGTATCAAAGAAATCTAACCCTTTCTTTTGGTTATACCCTTTGGCTACTAATCTAGCCTTATACTTTTCTATTGAACCATCAGGTCTAAATTTCTTCTTAAATACCCACTTACACCCTAAAGGTTTGCTTCCAGGGGGTAAATCAGATAAGATCCAAGTTTCATTTTGTAAGATTGAATTAAATTCAGAAAGGATAGCTTCCTTCCAAAAAGGAGCATCAGGAGAAGACATCGCCTCTGAAAAAGAAGAAGGTTCGCCTTCGACTAGGAAAGTAAAGAAACCTTCACCAAGATCTTTTTCTTTCCTTATCCTTGAACTTTTTCTAAGTTCAGAAGGTTCACCTTTAGGATTAGATCTTTTCCTTTTCCTTGACTCATTAGAGAACCCAGCTTCAAAAGAATCATGAACCAAGAAAGGATTAGAAGAGAGTTGATTTGGTACTTTGTTCTTGAAAGGAAAAACATTTTCAAAATAAGTAGCATCTCTTGATTCGATAAGAGTATTATTTGAGATGCCACTTATATCAGAGTTTATCACTAGGAACCTATTTGTACTGCTATCTAAGGAATAACCTATAAAGATAGCATCTACAGTTTTAGGTCCTATTTTTCTTCTCTTGGGTTCAGGTATTCCTACCTTAGCTAAGCATCCCCACACTTTAAGATAATCTAGCCTGGGTGTTCTACCTTTCCAAAGCTCAAAAGGTGTTTTAGGACTATCCTTAAAGGGTATCCTATTTAAAATATAACATGCAGCTAAAGAGCTTCCCCCACAAGTTCTCAGGTACGCCTGAACTTATTAACATTGAGTTAACCATATCCATTAATGTACGATTTTTTCGTTCAGCTACACCATTAGACTGAGGAGAGTATGGTGGTGTAACTTCATGAATAATCCCATATTCTTGACAAAATAGAGTCATTTCATTTGAAGTATATTCACCACCGCGATCTGACCTAAATTTCTTAAGCTTTTTCTCAGTTTGGGTTTCAGCTTCTACCTTATAAATCTTAAACTTATCTAATACTTCATCCTTAGATTTTATCAAATATATGTGACAATATCTGAGAAGTCATCTATGAATGTTACAAAGTAACGACTTCCTCCCCGTGTAGGAAACTTGGTAGAGTCACATACATCGCTATGGACTAATTCAAGAAGTGTTGAACTCCTATTTACTGATTTAAAAGGTTTTCTAGGCATCTTAGCTTGAATACAAATCTCACATTTAAACTTTCTATCAATATGAACCTTAGGAATTAGATTAAGATTTGTCATGTAATGAATACGATCAAAATTCACATGACCAAGTCTACTATGCCAAACATTTGAAGATTCAACATTAAAAAGAAGAGAACTTTTATTAGATAACTTAGAGGATACATTTAATTTAAAAAGACCTTCACATACAAAACCTTTACCAACAAACTCATTATTACGAGTAATTACAACTTTATTTGACTCTAGAACAATTTTATATCCTCTAGATATAAGAAGAGATCCACTAATCAGATTTCTTCTAACACTAGGAACTAACACACTTCATGAAGGACCAGGATTTTTCCAGATGTCATCTTTAGATCCACTTGACCTTTCCCAAGCACTTGTGCTGAAGAGTTATTCCCAAGTGTCACACCTCCTCCACTTGATTCCTGAAAGGTGGAGAACCAGGAGCGATCAAAACAAACATGAACATTAGCTCCTGAATCAAGCCACCAATCACAAGAAGATTGGGTTGAGTTAATTAAGAATTTTGAATTTACCGACCTGAAAGAAGGCTCAGCACCACTCTCAACCACGTTAACTTGTGGTTTAGATGATTTCCTCAATGGTTCAGTCTTTCGGTGGTAGCAGTCCTTCGCCACATGATTTGTCCTTCCGCACACAAAGCAGAATGTGCCTTTATAATTCTTTGACTTCTGATTCGGTCGGTTCTGATTTGATCGGTTCTGAGGAGGTTTGTATGATTGGTTGGATCTAGATTGAAATTTTTCTTCTTAAAATTCTTTCCCTTAGGTTTGAATTGATTTGGAGTTGGATTTGACTCGGTCAGATGATTTTAGGTCCAAGGTCGGTCTTTTGATTTTGATTGAGCTTAAGCCGGTGTTCTTCTTCAATCCTAATAGAGTTAATCACTTCTGTTAGGGTCAAGCTACCTTGCTTATGACTTAGCTCTCGAGCAAAGGATGACCAAGATGGTGGAAAGGCATCTACTAAGGCTTGGACCTTATAGTTTTCAGAAAAACTACAACCAGTCAATTCTGACTTTCTAAGAAAATCTTGGAATTCATGAATTTG